>MEJB01000028.1:616873-633298 GCA_001752375.1 Rhazya stricta | reverse complement strand
GGTTGGAGGATGGAGCCAATTCTTTTGACTTCAATTTTTGTGTGTGAACTATTTATTCTCAAAATGATMMTGATTTGAAAGGAATCTCATACCAGGCTCATGGATCTAATTCAACATCAACGTTTTAGACGTTGAGGCAGTCTTGTTTGAGCCTATATAACATGACTAAAACTTCCATCAACTGCATAAGATAACGACATGGTTAATCATACTTTAATTTAATGTGAACACCTACGTGGGTTACCCTTGTGGTTGAGGCTGTCAAACTAATGTGAACAAGGTTAACTCATGGTAGAAATAGAGATGGAACCTGTAAATCTCGAAGACATGATTAGACAAATGGGCCACTAATTCAAGTAGTATAGTTTTCCCAAGTTTGAAATATGATACCGCCCTTTTGTCTCTATTTCAACGCAACAAAAATAAAGAAAAAAAAGTAAAAAGGATATAATTTTGTGAGTCAAAAGAATGGCTTTAGGTTAGGTGGTCAGTATAATCTTTTGAATCTTCTTTCTTCACCTACTTTGAACCTTCCCAAGATTGGCACAAACAAATTTGAATTAAAAAGGAAAAGAACCCTTCAAATGATTCCACCACTTGTTGCTAAACCTTGTGATTTTCTAAAAAATATTTTACTACTATTATTTACAGAGAAATCCATGGCATAATCACAAGATTCCACAAGGAAACAGAAGGGCAAAACATAACTCTGTCCAAGAAGCTAAATACTCGTATGGGAACATGGAAAAACTGTTGCTGCTCCATCTCCAGAGCTCACCGCCCAGATGCTGTTTGATCTGAGCTCCATAATCTCTATATTCTACAGTATAGTACAACAAAAAGTTGAACGAGACCAGCCAAGAATATGGGAAACATCAAATTAACCAAAAAGAGAAAGGGAAAACAAGTGGTAGCAGAGAAAACCACTATCTAGTGTTTGGGACCAACTTTTTCTGTTTAAAAGCTTTTCTCGGATTCTTATCTTTGGTTGAGCGCAGGCTTTTCATCAACAGAAAGAGAATTTCTTTTGATGAAATCCAAGCAATCTGCAATGGCTTCAGAGTAGAATGAATTTGATCGTCCATAATAGCGTAATCTGTAATCAGAGCTATACGTATATGTCGGCATCTCCTTGGCAGCCATGACCAACCTTTGCTTGCAACTGCTGTCCCTCCTACTGCTACTTCTCGCCATGTTTCTTCTTATTGATCTTAGAGCATTTCCATAGGAAGATCGCCACCGGTTAAGGATTTTCAACAAGCACAGGAAGTTGGACCGTAGTCTTTGGACTGAAAATTTTCTGGGGTTTAGCCGAAATCCTCTGATACCATGGCATCTCCTCATCATAATCCCTACTCTGTTGTAGCCCATATGATTAATATGACTCATGTTCTTGATTTCCTCTCAAGAAGTGAAATGAAAGTAGTCTCCGTTGCAGGACTGAGGGAAGATTATATAAATAATGGTTGAAGGAGAACTTTTGAAAGGAAGGAGGCAATAATTTCAAGCTGTTGTGGAAGGAAAGAAGATGGAAAATGATGGAGGCTGAAGATGATCGAGACTCAGAAAACAGCCTTACGCGGAGGCATGGAACGTGGATATGACCATAGACGTTATATATATAAGCCGCGTTCAACTTGTTTAATTTAATAAGGCACAGAGAAAGAGAGAGAAAGAGAGAGAGAAGAGAAGAATAATGAAGCAAGCTTGGGGGGGGAGGGGGACAGGAAAAGAAAAATTTGGGAAAAAATGTCTCCCTAGCAAATCAAAGTGACTAGAGTGGTTGTAAGATTAGATAGGCATAACAAGCAGAAACAGAGGAACGTATTCCCGATTCAGAATGGATAACTCGTTCATCCTTTTAATTGGGTCGTCGAGAAAAGCCATGAATAATTTATGCAAGAGGCGAAGAGACAATGGGGGTGTAAATGTCATCAAGTGATCAGTGTCTTGACAATAGGTTTTGACTTTTTATTTGGCATATCTAGCTGTGCCGTAGATTCTTTGATTAGTTTCATAATTAATGCACATCCAAACCTCACAAAGAGTAATTAAATTCTGCCTCGCTGTTTATGTTTGGACACTGGGAGAAATTGATACTTCTAGGCAGCTTTTAGGAACATTTTAGTAAAATGAAACTTTGATGCCAAAACAAGTTTTCAACAAGAAAGATGTGAATTTGCAAATTAGGTGAAATGTGATTGCGGCCTTCTTCTTTTGATTTTCATTTTTCAATTGTAAAAAGTATATGAAAAATGCTTAAGGTATTTTCTTTTATTCTAGTATATTTAGGTTGTTTACAAAATTAGTATTGAAGATGTAAGAGATTAACTCCACCGAACTATTGCTATATTTTTTACATATTTCGACTTTGACTTCTCTTATAATGACCGATCTTTTCTCATTTCAAACTTTTCATTCGTCACCTTTTGTGTTTCATGCACTCATTGCATGAATAGTTGATCTTTCTTTTTTTTTTTCTTTTTTAATTTCATGTATCTCATTTACATAGCCTAAATCAAATTTATCAAAAAATAATATAAAGGGATTTTCTAAAATGTCAAAAGTAAATGAGTTTTTCAATTTTCTCTTTCAAAAATAATTTTTTAGAATGACAATAAGTACCCACTTTGAACAATATAAAAGAATATATCCAAAATTGGAAAAGTCAAAATTAATTTAACATGAAAAACTGAATACTCGAACATAAATTAAACATGGTCTAAGTTATTTCAAAAGGAAAGACTCTTTTCAAGATGTAAGTCATTGTACGTTTTCAATATTACAATTATTTATTTGCTCTGAATTTGGTCTTATTTACATGTATTTATTATATTATTTGACTTTTTTGTATTTATTTAGGATAATTTAAATGAGATTGGGAGAGAGAAAGTGAGGAGAGCGAGAGGGGTCGTACTTAATTGATTTTGAATTGGGGGTTAAATTCATACCTTTTCATTCTAAATTCGCATCCCATTGGTTGAATATATATTTCCTGAAAAAAAAAAGAACAGTTTTCTAGTTTGACATAAATATATACTTTGATAGATTTTTTTTTGTTTAAAAAAATCTATTATTGAAGGAAAAATTTGAATATAAAAATTCTAAATTTTTGAATGATTTTTTTGAACAAAAAATTTTTCGCTAAAACATTCATTTGAATGGTAAAGATAGAAATATTTTACTATAAGTTTCTATTTGGTGGTGGATATTTTATTTGTTTTTGTCTAAACGACGTAAATTTATTAGATGGGGTGTGGATTTAGAATGTATAGGTGTGGATTTAACCTATCCCTTTTCAATTTGGGGAAATAAGAGAAGACAGATGAATGATATATTTTTGAGTAATATTAATCTAACATGACTTATATTTTGAAACAAGTATAATAAATTTTTATTAGGAGGAATTAAATTCACAACTTCCAACTTAAATTCACACTCCAATCATCTACACAAGTTCTTTGGGTTGTGACAAGAAAATAATATCAACAACATTTAGCACAAAATTTGATAGTTTCCTCCTTCAAACTCTTATATTTGAGCATAACTAAGGGGATTTTTTTTTTTTTAAAATGATCTTTATTCTTTGATTGGGACGTGGATCTACATTAGAGTATTGTGATTTAGCCTTCATTTTTATTGTGATCGATAAAATAAGTGATCGAAAATTAGAATTAGTTGATAAATACYGATGATGCAGCTTTGTTACACTAAGATCCTGTTTGATAGTCTAATTCTTCGCTTAAAAACTGAGAGTTTATTAGATTGAAATTCTTTAATAATCTAATTAGGATAAATTTRACAGAAATTAGGAAGAACAAAGAAGAGGAGGACAAGGTAAARTGGGAAAACGAGACATCTTTCTTATGTGTTAAAATGTACATTGGAGCAGRATTTGTTAATGCACATCATGGAAAGGTAAACCMGCAAAATAAGAATTGATTGCACTGGCTTGCTGACACATCTCTGAACCAATCATAGACCATCTTGACCAGTTTTCTTCCTTCTCTTGTTGCTGCAAACCAATATGAATTTATCAGATTGAAAGTGATCACTATATTCAACACCTACCCTCGAGTTGGAAGGGGCAAAAAGATCGTCAAGTCCCAGTAGAAAAGAAGAAACAGAAATTGTGATTTTTAACTGGGAAAAGCTTGAATTTTCTCAGAAATGAAATGACAATGCTGTTCAATATGCTTAATTCGTTCATGGAAAACAGGGGTTTTCAGCAATATGAATAGCGGACAAGTTATCCCAGTAAATGGAAATAGCAGCATCATGAATAGCGGACAAGTTATCCCAGTAAATGGAAATAGCAGCATCATGTGGGATTGAAAAATTAATCCAGAAGAAATCTCAACCAAGTGACTACTGCTAAAGCCCTATACTCTGCTTCAGCACCGCTCCTTGACACTAAAGGTTGTTTCTTAGATTTCCATGAAACCAGCGAGGAACTAAGAAAAACTTACCAGATTGTCTAGTTACTGCGGAGCCAGCCCAATCACTGTCAGAATAAACCCTGCCTTCATGATATTTCAAGATTCTACAGGCTGCTTGCAWATGATTAACAGCAGGACAATCTAGGAATCGGCTTCATGTTGAACAGCAAAAGTCAACAGAATCCCTCGATAGAAATGTATAGATTGATAGATTTTTAAATATAAAAAGTATCAATTTAATATTTTAAAAATTACGATGAAAAACCAAAAAACCTCAAGCTCAATCGAAAATATTTAAAAAATTTTGATATACGTCTTTCTCTAATTTCTTACATGGCCATTTCTTTATCCAACTCCGACCCTATTACCAACTAATGAACCATATATCTTTATTAGCCGGACTTCAAGAAAATATGAAGTTGGGAGGTAAACTATAAAAAAGAATATATAAAAAGACAACGTCCAACTCTCAAAAGAAAATTTGAGGGGATAAAGTTGCTCTGTGCTAAGTTTTCCTGATCAAAATTAGTAGTGGAAAATGAGTAAATAAAGGTTTCAGTTAAAATTAGCACAGAGCAACCTTATGTTGGATTAAATAGATAATTCTACATGAACTTTCATCTTGTTTACATATTGAGTACGATGTTTGCATTTTCTACTAGATTCTTTACAGCGGAAACACAAATTTTCATAATATCTCACCTCGCAATTTAGAAGCCCTTTTAGGATTCAGAGGAAGACATGGTATAGACCGCCACTCTCTTGTAGTCTTCTTGGAAAAAAATTGCAGACAACTTTGTAATGATCGCCACTGATTTGAATCTATCTCGATGCAAAACCCTCTATATATATGATTAACAATCATGATCTCCAGCATCTTGGCGGGCGCTGATCTTGTCTTTTAGRTCACRGCATCTTCAGCTCTTTCTTTGAACATTTCACATGGCTTCCATCCTTTCAGCTTCTGCTATCAATATTCCCAGTGCTCCTAGAGCCCGATGTGCCATTAAGCAAGCCAGTTTCTCCAGCATTGTAAGCAAGCTCGCCTGACTTGATCGCTTTGTTTCTTCATCTTGTTAGGTTATATAAGAAGAAAATTTGCTTTGATCACTAGTTTTGAAAGTTTTCTTGTTTCGTTGCAGTGTGTTCCAACAGCTGGTGTCCCAAGACTTGTGCCCAAGATTCAAATCGCAAAGGCCGCATCAAAATCTGCAGTTTCTCGCCGTTTCAAGACCAGAATTTCATGCTCTGTTGTAAGAACTAGCTGCAACATTCTGGTCTTAAGTTCATGGTTCATCAACTTAAGTATTATATAGCAGATTTGGGACCTTGATTTTATGTTGRATAAGTCAGTTTCTGATAGTTTTTGCAAGGAATATTTGATCAAGAACTTCGCTGACGTTTACAAACTAATGATTTCTGCAGGCTCAACCAGAAACCCTAGAAGTTGTGCAGGATATAATTGCAAAACAACTATCCATTGAAGAGAGCAGCGTGTCACCCCAAACCAAATTTGCTGATTTAGGAGCAGATTCTCTGGACACTGTTGAAATCATGATGGCATTGGAAGAGAAATTTGGAGTATCCATTGGAGAAGGTGGAGCTGAAAACGTTGCAACTGTTCAAGATGCTGCTGATTTGATCGAGAAAGTGAAGGCTGCATCCTAATTCCATAGAGGCTGATCATGGATCATGGCTTAGAAATCAACATAGCTATGGACTATGGAAATGCCTTTGCTTGCTGATGATTTTTGGTTTCTCTTTTTAGACATATACTTGGACTGAAGGACGACAAATAATGCAAGGGTCTATTGGACTTTCTTTCAAGATGCCAAACCATTTTCCCAAATATATGCTTTTTGTACTTCGTTCTCCTTTTTCTTTTTTCTTTTTTGCATTGTTATTATTATTATTATTAAATATATCGGTAAAGGAATTTGATTGGAGACAACCGTCTCCCTCTCCGGATCCATTTGATCAATATGAAATTTTCATTGAGCTCGGAATCTCTAATATCTTGCCACTTCTCAATATTGCTTTGATAATTAGATTACTTGACTTTCTGAGTATGATCAAAGTATCAAAGATTGASTGCCAACTACATTGTTCGATGATCACATTGCCTCACTGAAATGAGTTAAGGATTTTCCATAGTTGATGAGCTGACCAGTCCAATCACAAAAACGATAAGCACAGTAGGTTTCCACTGCCTCATCAACTGTTGCTTTGCCAAACATCATCAAATCATCCACATACATTAGGTGGGATGCAGCTGGGCACCCTCTTGTTCAGCGTTTGCCAAAATCCTCGAAAACAGAACTATGAGCAGGACCACTTTCTTTGAAGAAACCCGCCGGTAGGAGAACCATTTAATAGAATCGAGAAATCATTGCCCATCTCAATGAAGTGATCACTGAAATCATGTAGCTTGAGGGCAGTGCAAAGACGCCTCCCTCCATTTCAAACTATCATACCATTTTGCAACCTTACCTTTGTCCGTGCTGGAGTAGTTCATTATTTCACAACAAACAATGGCATTATCATTAAGGATCTACTAGGAATAAAGGAGGACTGAGAGRGAGTGAAGAGACAATCTTGTCTAAGAAGTTGTTGAGTCTTGATGCTAGGATTTTTTAAATGACTTTATAAATAACATTACACAAAGCAATTAGCATAAAGTACACGGCTAGATGGATCAATTTAATCCATATTTATTATGGATTAAGAGTAGTTGAAAGGATAAAAATCCCAAAATACCTTTACTGATTCGGGAGGGAATATTAGCACCCTTTCCTCCAACTCCAATTCATATCAATTAATTATGTATGAGTACTAAGAAACATAAAAACATGTTTCAATTACATCTTCCTTCTCTATTCTTCCCAATCTGAAATCTGAGWTTTCTTACTGAAATCTAAACGAAGTTGGGGTATCAATTTTTTAGTGCGATCYATTATCTCATTCCTACTTAGTCAATTATATCGTTACATTAGAGTTATTTAGTTGACTCCCAATCGATCATTACATGGATGCAATCCTTTTTGTCTATGACCAAATCAACTCGGTAGTATTAATGGAAGGTCACATTGAGAGTCATGTAATGGATGAAGTAATRAAGTAATATGAGGATGATGGYAACAGTAAATCAAGTGGGCGAACAGATCAAGAAACTGAACCGTGAGATTTTAGGAAATGAAGACCAATCAGATGAAGATGTATATCCAACTCAGACAATGGATGAAGATAMGTATCATCAGATTGAGAAAGAAGATAACCGGGGAMCTCCAACAGTTGGTGAATTTGCATCAAATAGCAATATTTCGATTCTTCAACAAACAACATTCAATTGGTTGAGAGGTTAATRTTGAAATCAAGATAATTCGTATAGGTGAGAGTTTCAATTCCTTAACATAAACTCTTTTGCTTTTCTTTTTTGGGTGGTTAAAGTGAAAATAAAGATAATTTTTTTCTTTTTTTTGGGTGGTTAAAGTGACAATTAAGATAATCTTTTATGAGTGATTAAAGTGGAAATTAAGATAATTCTTATATGTGAGGTTTCTTTTTTTGAGTGGTTAAAGTGGAAATCAAGGTAATTCTTATATACGATGGTTCAAATCCCATTACGTAACTTCTTTTGTTTTTCCTTCTTCATTATTTTCTTTTATGTTTTCCTTTTTATTTTTTTCCATTCTGGATTCAATTTTTCCTTTTTTTCCATTACGTTTTTCCTTTTTATTTTATTTTCTTTTTTCGCTAACTAGGTTTTCTTTTTTCATTCCTGATTCAACTTCCCCCTCTTTTGGATTCCTTTTTCCAATTTCTAGGTTTTCAGTTTTCATTTGTAGGGTTCAATTTCCCTTATGAAATTCTTTTCTCGGATTTTAGTTTTTCATTTATTCCCTTTTTCACTTTCTCAATTTTCCTTTTTCATTTAGAAGGTTTCAATCCCCTTATGCAATTTATTTTGGGTTTTCATTTTTTGTCCCCTTTTCGGATTTTCTTTTTTCGCTTAGGGGGTTCCAATCCCCTTATGCAAATTTCTTTTTTGGGGTTTTCTTTTTCATTGGTGATTTTTTATATGGAGAGATTTCCTCTTTCCCTCAGAGACGAAAGTGGTGTCAGCTCGTCCAAGCGACCGCGTATCGATATTAATTTGCCWCCGCAGCCAGATCCGAAACCTGCCWCCCTTTATGTTTTCCTTTTTTCCTTTTGTCCATTTCCAGATTTCTTTTTTCATCTTTTGGGTTTTRTTTTTTTTTTTTTTTTTTTCATTCAGAGGTTCCGGATCCCCTTATGCTTTTTTTTCTTGGATTTTCTTTTTTTATTTATTCCTTTTTTCACTTTCTTTATTTCCCATTTTCATTTTCATTTAGAGGGTTTCAATCCCCTTAAGTAATTCCTTATTTTGGGTTTTTTCTTTTTACTTTTTCCTTTCTGCACTCCTTTCTCTTTTTTTCGAATTTTCCTTTTTCTCACTTTATGGGTTTTCTTTTTCCATTTAGAAGGCTAGAGATCTTCTAGTATACTTTCTACTGTATATGTCAATCAACTAATCAGAAAATAACATGTATATATCCTTAACCCCCAACACCTCCTCTCCTCTATTTTAGGAGTTAAAAGTATATATTTGTCATGCTCGGATTGGTATAGCACATAAATGTATTAGAAGATTAGAAGATCTGAAGTTCATCAAAGGGTTCCAATTCCCTATGCAAATTTCTTTGTTTGGGTTTTCTCTTTCATTTTTCCTGTATGCTTTGCTTTTTCCAGTTTTCCATTTCTGAATTCCTTTTTTCACTTTATGGATTTTTCTTTTTTCAATTAGAGGGTTCAAATCCCTTTATGCAATTTTTTTCTAAGATTTTATTTTTTCATTTAGAAMGTTCCAATCCCCATATGCAATTTTGTTTTTTGGGTTTTCACTTTTTTGTTTTCTCTCCTTTTTGGATTTCTTTTTTCACTTTCTAGATTTTCTTTTTTCATCTAGAGGGTACCAATCCCCTTATGCATTTTTTTAATTTTTTTCATTTTTTTCCTTTATGTTTTCCTTTTTCRTTTTCTTTTCTCCTTCCAGGTTCACTTTTTCACTTTCTGGGTTTTTTTTTTTTCATTTAAAGGTTCAAATCCCCTTATGTAATTTTTTTAATTTATTTCATTTTTTCCTTTATGTTCCTTAATGGTTTTTCTTATTTTTCATCTAGAGAATTCCGTTTTTGTTAGTATTTTTTTCATCAAATAAATCAATGACAATAAATTTTTTTATTTCATTTTTAAAAAGAAAATTTTCTCATCATTCACATATCTCATTAGAATATTCAAATTAGATTTACTATATAAAACTTTTGATTGGATATATTTTACCTATTAAGAGATAAAGAAGGAGATTATTAACTCAACCTCCTTGATTTCCCCATTTTTGTTCACTTCTCAGCCATCACACTCCTGCCCTTTTATTCTTCAATGGTAGACTAAACCCTATTATTTTTCTTCTTTTTTCATTATTGAAACACATTCTATTACTTTCCGAAGTACAAAAGAACTCCAGTGCACATCAAAAGGGAAAAGAAAGACTGTTAACAATTAAAAGCTTATTAAGAAAGTAAAGTTAAACCATCCATAGTCAACATGGACAATAGACTGTGATGGCCTAGAGAAGAATGAAACCTTTTCAAGGTAACCGTGTCGTTCTTAGGAATGGGCAAAGTTAATTGCGCCATCAAATTCAATATATTCCAAGAGCAACTAAAATGTCACTACACCATCTATATAAAGATGCTGAAGAAGTAGAAATTGTCACACTCTACCTTATTCACTGGCATATCACTTGCCCTAAGATTGCTCAAATACCTCAATGCCCATTTGTAATTCACTGTCAGCTCCTCCTACAACCTAAGAGGCTATGTATGCTAAACAAAGGGAACAATTGAATGCAATGAAGGAAGAGATGAAGATCCTTATGTATTGRATGCTAATAGCGTTAGGATTGAATCCATTGTTAAACAGTCATAAAATCTTGGAGAGGGTTATTGAAGTTGCTGGCAATGATGARGATGAAGTTGCTCGCAAAGATATTGAAATTATTCAAGTTGATAGTTCTTCTGAGGTTTGGTTGGGAGTTACATTGAAAACTTTTATAAAATTTATCAAGAGTTGCCTATCTTTTTAGTGATGTTATGGATATGAAATTTATTCAATAATGAATACTCTAGTGGTTGCCTTCTAAACTAAGACTATTCCATTTATTTGTTTTCAATTTTACTATGCATACTAGGACGACAAAGCTATCAGAATGGGTTAGAAATTGGACAAGGCATCTTGCTTGTTGGTATCTGAATAGATGTCGATTATCAAGATGGCTTGTCAACTATTTTCAACCTATTCTGGTAGCCTTATCGACCCAATATGTATAGTCAAAATCGAAAACAACTAAACGAAGTACTTTGAGTTTAGAAGGCAACCACTAGATTCTTCATTATTGAATAAATTTCATATCTATAACGTCACTAACAAGATAGGCAACCTTTCATATACTTTACAAAGATTTCAAAGATAACTCTTAATTAAACCTCAGAAGAACCATAAACTTGGATAATCTCAGCATCATTGCTTGCAACTTTAATAATCTCTTCAAGATTTCGTGACTGTTCAACAATAGATCCTCTCAGAGCAAGATGGCCCTCACATGATTCTGCCCTAACACCGTTAGCAGACGATACATAAGCATCTCATCTCTTCCTTCGTTGCATTAAATTATTCCATTTGTTTAGCGTACGTAGCTCTAAAGTTGCAGCAGGAGCTGGCAGTTGACTACAGATGGGCTTTTGAGCCATCTCCGAAAGTGACATGCCTATGCGTAAGTAGAGCGTGACAGTTTCTACAATTTCAGCATCTTTATATAGATAGTATAGTGACTTTTTAGTTGCTTTTGGGATATATTAAAGTTGATGGCACAATTAATTTTGCCCATTCCCAAAAAGAACCACACAGCAGCCTATGAAAAGTTTTATTTCTTCTCTAGGCTACCACAGTCCATGTTGACTATGGATAGTTTAACTTTACTTTCTTAGTATGCTTTTAATTGCTAAACATCCTTCTTCTTCTTTTTTTTTTTTTTTTTTTTTCCTTTTGATGTGTACGAGAGTTCTTTTATACATAGGGAAATAATAGAATGTATTTCAATCATGAAAACAGAAGAAAAATAATAGGTTTAGTCTACTGTTGAAGAATAAAAGGGCAGGAGCGTCATGGCTGGGAAGACAAGAGAAAAATGGAGAAATCAAGGAGATTGAGGTAATAATTTCCTTCTTTGTCTCTTAATAGGTAAAAGATATCCAATAAAAATTTTATATGCATAAGGAGATTGAAATGTTATTTATTCTATAAATGAAAAAAAAAAGAAAAACCACAAAGTGAAAGGGAATCTGGAAAGGGGAAAAAAGAAAAAGGAAAACATAAAGGAAAAAATGTAATAAGAAAATCCAGAATAAATAAAAAAATTGCATACGGGGACTCGAACCTCTAAATGAAAAAGAAAACTCCGAAAGTGAAAAAATGAAAAGAAAAAAAAAAACTGCATGAGGGGATTGGCACCCTCTTAATGAAAAATGAAAAACCCAAAAAGTGAAAAAAGAAATCTGGAAAGGAAAAAATAAAAAAGAGAAAACCCCAAAAAATTGCATAAGGGGATTGGAAGCCTCCAAATGAAAAAACAAAATCCAAAAAGTGAAAAAAAGGAATATATGGAAAAGGAAAATCCACAAAAAGAAAATTACATAATGGCTTTCAAACCCTCTAATTGGAAAAAGAAAAACCTAGAAAGAGAAAAATAATCCATAGATGGAAAACAGGAAAAAGGAAAACATACAGGAAAACGAAAAAGAAAATTCAAAAAAAAATTTGCATAAGGGGATTGGAATCTTCTAAATGAAAAAAGAAAACCAAGAAGTGAAATAAAGGAATGCAGAAAAAAAAAAAAGGAATGTGGAAAGGAAAAAATAAAAAAAAAAAACCCAAAGGGAAAATTGCATAAGGGAATTGAACCCTCTAAATGAAAAAAGAAAATCTAGAAAGAGAAAAAGAAAAAAAATGAAAAAGAAAATCCAAGAAAAAGTAATTGCATAAGGGGATTCAAACCCTCTAAATCAAAAAAGAAAACGAAGAAAGTGAAAAAAGAAATCCAGAAATAGAAAAATGGAAAAAGCAAATCTTGAAGGAAACATGAAAAAGAAAACCCAAACAAAGGAATTTGCAAAAGGGGATTGGAACCCTAAATGGAAAAAGAAAACCCAGAAAGTCTAAAAAAGAATCTGAAAAAAGAAAAAGGAATCCGAAAAGAAAAAAATTAAAAAAAGAAAATCCAAAAGAAACTGCATAAGGAGATTGGAACCCTCTAAATGAAAAAAGAAAATCCAAAAAGTGAAAAAAGGAATAAATGAAAAAGGAAAATCCAAAAAAAAAAAAAAGTTGCATAACGGGATTCAGACTATATAAATGAAAAGAGAGAACCCATAAAGTGGACAAAGGAATACGAAAAGGGAAAAAGTTTGAATCAAGGATTAAAAAAGAAAACCTAGGAAATGGAAAAAGGAAATAAAAACAAAATAAAAATATAAAGGAAACAATGAAAAAATGAAAATTGAATCCAAAGAGGAAAAAATAGGAAGAACATAAAAGAAAAAAGGAAAAAGGAAAAAACAAAAGAAGTTACATAATAAGATTCGTACCCTCGAATGATTTGCACTTTAACAACTCAAAAAAAGAAACCTTGCATATAAAAATTATCTTGACTTCCACTTTCACCACTCAAGAAAATAAAAACAAAAAAAATATATATATAACAGAATTCAAACCCTTACCTATAGGAATTATCTTAACATGAAGATTAAACTCTTAGCCAATTGAGTGTTGTTTGTTTAAGAATTGAAATGTTAGCATTTGATGCAAATTGACCAACCCTCAAATTGACCAACCCTCGAAACTCCATCATTGTCTTCTTCCTCAGTCGCCTGCTACCTGTCTTCATCCATTCTCTCAATTGGATATCCATCTTCAATTGATTGGTCTTCATTTCCTAAATTTTCATACTGGTGAGTTCTTGATCTATTGACTCTCTTGATTGGTTGTCCCTTCATCCTCAATTACTTCGTCTATTAAATGACCTCTGAAAATGACCTTCCATTGATTTGGTGATAAGCAAAAAGGACTATATTGATGTAATAGTTGATTGTGAGTCAACTAAGTAACTTTAATGCAATGAAATATTCGATTAAGTAGGAATGAGGTGGTCGATTATGCTAAAAGAATTGATAACCCAACTTCCTTAGATTTCATTCTGATATCAAATAACTCATATTTCAAATTGGGAAAGATTGTGAAGGAAGATGTAATTGGAACAAGTTTCCATAGTTTTTGGTATTTGTTTACAAGAATATTTCGTCTGCAAAATAATAATAGAAAATAAGATGGATGCGAAACAATCGTATTAATCTGATTACTTGATAAAACAAGTTTTACAATTTCTAAAACATTCTTGTGGTAAGAACTTAATCCTTTAATTCTTCTTTTTGGAATTTATCAAGGACTTCGGAGCTTGATCTTGGGGTTTGAGAGAGATTTGATGCTCTTTCTTCTAAGTTTCTATCAATGTTGGACCTTGATATAAATTTTTGGACCCCTTCCTCTTGTGCTTTGATTTCTGTTCCTAGGAAAAACGAATTGATTTGATTAGTCGAAGTCACACTTAGGATCGACGTGGCATCATTTGATTTGTCAAGCTTTATCCTTGATTTTCATTGGTTGAATATTGTCATCCTTGACACGTGTCATTATTTCATTAATTGACATGACACATTACTTTGCAATTTAATGGAAATATTTAAAATTGACTTTAAATTATTTAAATTATTATATAAATTTAATTTAATAACTACAAATTGCCCCCTTAAACTAAGCTACGGGTACAATACGAAGATGGATTTTTGAGTGGGCAAGTTCCTACTCAATTTACGCCATTTGAGTTGATATTGCAGGTCTAATAATTTGAATTATTTTTTCTTTAACCGCGTTTAAGATATTTGGGCCCTCTTCATTTTTCAAACAGTGGACTTTTTTTCTTCAATTTGCTAGGCTTGCTTTCATTCAATTTGTTGGGCTCATTCTTCTTTCTCCGTCTTCTTGGGTTGYAACTTACCTAATCTAATATCATATAATCAAAATTCTAACCTAAATATATCTTACATATTGGAATTGTGATATATCTCACATATTGATATTGAGTTGTGCTGGATTTATTTTTCCTAATCCTAATACAACTCTTCTTTTTACTCAATCTGTCATAATCTAAGCATGTCTATATTAGAGTTATGATAAAACTTATTTTTCTAATCCTAACTCAACTCTCTTTTCTTTTCTTCTTGTCTATATATATATATCCCAATTAGATGAGCTTCATTCATTTTATTTTTTTCTTTACATCACCAAATTTGGCACTTGATAAGTCATTTTGTGTCTTTTTATTTCTTCATGCGTTAATATAACATTTATCCTTACATTTGAAGATTTTTTGGAAAGAATTTAACAAGAAGTGCTGAGAAAAAAGTTAAAGTAAAGGTACACTTCCATCTTCTTTTTAATCATGAACACGTTTTTTTATTTTTTTTGGTGCAAGACTCAATTTTTTTTTCTTGCTTATTATCTCTTTTCTTTCTTTCTTTTTTGTGCAAGACTCGATTTTTTTCTTTTCCTTGTTATCTTTTTTGGTTCTTTTTTTCTTTTTTTTCCTTTCTTTTCTTTTATTTATTTTTGTCATTGCCCTTTTCCCCCCTTTTACTGTTGGCCTTTTTTTTATTTGCCCCTATTTGTTTCAGCCCACACTTTTTAGACCTTTTTCATCTTTTCTTGCTCTTTTTTTTTTTTTTTTAATGGCCTAATGGGTCGTGGCCCCAAGTTTTTCTTCTTCCTTTTTTGCTGGCCTAATTTCCCCCAGGCTGGCAGAGGATGGCCGACCGGCCGCCCATTCTTTCAACTTCTTTACTTCGCGGCCCAAGTGAAGGCGGCCCAAGACCCGACCCAGACACGGACTCCGTTCCCAGCATCCAGACCGGGACCCTATACTCGGCATCCACTTCCTCTCCGTGCCATCGTCTTCATCGCCGATCGACCTGCAATATCGTATTCAAGCTGCAGCAGTGGCCATCACAATCATCTGCCTTCTGTTCCGTGGTGGGCACCAACTTCCGGTGAAGATCTGTCCTCTGTTTTCGACGGTGACCTGGATCTTATCATGAGGACAGCAAATAGTGGCGGTTCGAGCAGTGACGGTGATGAAGGAGAGGGCTTCCACCTTCTGGTCCTTTTCGATCGGTAGCCATGGCGAAGAGCAGCGGGGAAGATGAAGACGACGGCATGGATGTTGCTGCAGAGGACAGTGCGCAGTGGAGGTTGAGGATCTGCAATGGCGACAACGATGACCACTTTCCGCCTTCTGCTTTCTTTCCGATTCTCTCCGATTCGTAGCGGTGAAGATTCCGGATGTCTTCGTCAGTGGCCAAACGACTCTTCGCCTTCTGACTGCTTACGATGGCGACTGCAGTGACGGTGGCCTCTGCCCTTCTGCTCGCTTCCGACCCGCAGCGGTGATGATTCCAAATGCCTTCTGCTGGTGATTGTCTTTCTTGTGGTAGACTAGGACTCTCCTAGATCTCCTGGTTTAGATGCACCAACTTGATCCCTGTTTTTCTCTGCTCTAAATGTTTCCAATTCGTACTCCGCTGGGCACCTCAAAATTGTAGTGAAGATCAGTAGAAGCAGAGGGCCGAAAGGGAAGTTGGGCTGGGTCACGTATTAGCTGGGGCGTGAGTTGACTCGGCGTATGGATGATCCTTGGGCTTTTTTGCTGAGGCTTGAATTGGTTGGCCCTCTTGTTTATGTGTGTTTCTAACTGGGTTTGGGCTTGCATAATACCTTTTTTTTTTTTTTTTTTTTTTTT
>MEJB01000028.1:427190-616857 GCA_001752375.1 Rhazya stricta | reverse complement strand
TTTTTTTTTTTCTGTTCTGCTTTTTGGTCAGTTTGAGTTGGGCTTGGCATACCTTTTGCATTTTTTTTTAAGTTTTTGAAGCCTTTCTATTTTCTTTTTCTATTCTTTTCTCTTCTTTTTTTAAAAGCAACTTCAACAATTGTTTTTTGAAGTCCTTTTCTTTTCTTTTCTTTTTTTAAACAACTTCAACATTCTTTTTTGAAGGCTCAATATATTTACCTTTTTGACAAAAATTTTTGAAGGTTGTGCCACTCAGAATTCTTAGCAAAATAAAGATCAAGGATTTTAAGAAGTCAAAGCCACACATCTTCATCTCAGATAATCAAAAGGGATCTCAATGCCCATGACTTTGGACGTTCTCCTAGTGACATCAAGATATCTAAATACGAACCAAAATGAAGTGAATTTCCACATCGATAAATGGTCGTTAACATACTCCAAAGAAGTAGTCGACTCATCCTATATCTCATCAACCAGAGAAGTTTTGTTGTTGTTGTTTCGACTCATAATGCAACCAAAAGCTCTAGAAATTTTTATATTCCTTTTGCAGATTGCAACCTCGACAAGACTTCTTGAAATGCCCCTATCTCGAACTTTGGCGAGACTATCTTCACAAGAAATTACTGGGAGTGGCTGAAAATTATTCTCGTAAAACATATGAAGCTTCTTCATGAGATAAAGATATGTGATGCCATCTATGCTTCTTTGTTTACCATGATCGCTATAGCCATGTCATGCACGCCTTTTGCAAACTTTGGTGTCCATCAACGAACACATTACACACTTTCATTGGCGGGTTGTCTATTTCACTTTAGGATTTGAAGAATCTTGGCAATCTTCCCATACATAGTTTGTTATACGATGAGGTAATCCTTTCTGCCAAAGAACCTTACGAGATTGATAATGAAGTCAACCCCCTGCTTCTCGAAAGTTGTAGGTTTCTTTTTTCGCCTTTGGAAGACTTGTGAATGGTGATCGGCATAGAGTTTCATTCAACAATTGGATCCAATTTTGGCTTAAAGGGCAAAAAAGGTATGCACTGCCTCTCCCAAGACTATATAATCGACGAACTATAGCAAAACCAAGGACGTTGAACAATCCTACAAGTATCGTGAATGGCACTTGTTTGACAATTGTGCAATGGGAAGACGAACCTTTCAATGTACTTAACATCCCAAAGTCTATGAAAGAGTAAATAAATTTGACTGCATTTTTATCTTGTTGGATATGCAAATCTGTTCTTCTAGGTAGAAAGATCATTTGCATTCGCCCTGGTGTCTTTAAGGTGGCTAGTCTATTAACTTTTAGGCAGAAATTCTCACTAGCTATATTAGTTTTGGCGAATATCTACAATGGCCTGAGCAAGATTTCTCAATCCCCATTTCTAAAGGAGTGCTSTGTTACATTCTCAATTCATTATATATACGCATAGATTGCTCAGTACTTTGGCACCCATCACGAGACTATTAGCTACTTTTTAACTACAAAGATGATCAAGTTCCGTGGAGAGAGGATGGCCAAATATTTCTCTCTTTCGACGGCACAAGCTATTTTCAGACAAATGGATGCCACTTCCATGACATGTAATTGCATGACTTGTGACTTTGAGTGATTTTTGGCGGATGATAGATCTCTATCATCGACTTGGTTCGACTACCCATTAGTTTACAATCTAACTTCTTAACTTTTCGACAGGATTTCATGTTCGTGATGGAATCTTATAGTCCTCAAATTCTCCAAGCAATTCAGTTTTTGTTAAGATATTCCTGGTGACTTGAGTGATAAATCTTACTCGCACACATTAGAGGATGTGGCTCGACTTTGGAGATCATCTACTCGCCTTAAGACACGCTTCCTTGTTGTACTTCCTGCGAAGACATTAAAGCCATTTGCTACTAAAGACTATAGTACTTGGTAGGATTCTCGCTCAAGCAAAATTGTTAGAATTTCTTTGAAGGGAAAGAATATAGCGATCTCTAGTCCTCCAAGATCTTTTTTTTACTTCTAAAATGCTGCAACTCCCCGAACGAACAAGATATTGTTGAGCCTCTTTGCAACGAAATTTCAATTTGGAGTTACGGGTTCTTTTACAACTGGCAAGCAAGTTGATACCCTTTCCAATAAAAGTGGAACAACGAGTGATACTGAATAAGATCGACTATGGAATCGTCCTTTAAAGAAGAAGAAGAAAACATTAGGTGGTGCTACTCCCTCTTCTGGCTTTTTGCAAGGAGTTCTTAGTTTGACTGTCTCCCCAGACTTTAGTGCTTTATGTAAGTACATCATTATCAATATAAATACATTTAATTTTAGACTTTTTCTAACTTTTTTTTTTTCACAATTAGGGTCACTTCAAGGTCCTTTGCATGCGGATGAAGTTCCCCTTCTTATGATCGGGATTGAGAGCATCTTGCCTCAATTCAATTTATGTTAGAATGACGATGATACTGTTCAATCTCCTATGGTTACTCAGCCATTGATTAGCAATCCTYTTGGCAAACCAACTAGCATTCATTTGGAGATAAGTGGTCCACCTCTTCCTTCAACAGAAGGGCAAGTAATTCTCAAAGACAATTTGTTGTCTCCCCCATTTCTGAGTTCCATGGAATTGACAATATAAAAATATTCAACGTCAATATCTTCAACTTTTGTGGAACCAAGTTATTGAGAAGTTTACTCGAATGCCAATTGAATCCATTTTTGCTATTGAAAAAGAAGTGTGGATAGTATTTGAAGAGATGAAGAAGATGAGCTCTAATGATCTTTCTTCCTTTAAGGAGTACTTATTTAACCTTTTTGAAGGAGCTCGCAGATATGACACTTTGAGGCCCTCTACATGTGATTTGATGGGTAAGGAGGTGTATTATGAGTCTCTATCTAAAGTCAAGTCACAAGTCACTCTGTGAAGATTGACAACTTACAAGGAGAACTTGACGCTCTWGAGAAGAGAAAGAAAGAACTTCAAGCTACACTTGAGAAGAGTCGTGAAGAGTTGAAGAATGTTGAGATRATTTTTTCTGCCAAGAGAGATGAAGTTGCTACCACTGAAAACACTCCTTTTCAATCTAACGAGGTGATGAAGAACTTGGAAGATATAAAAGAACTCCTCGAAGCAAACAAGCAAGAGATAGTCAATTTGCAATCTCATGTTTGAATGGACTTTTTGCATGTCCCCTTTACTCAAACATTTGTTTACATATTATGAATGAATAAAGTATGCATTTTTTCTTCCACTTTTGTTTATTTTTTATTTACAAACTATTTATTCAATTAAGGACTATTCCCTTTATTATGTTATGACTGAACTTAGAAATTAACTTTCACGCTGCCTATGTATCCTTTAGAATGAATCGAGTCAAAACGTAGTTTGAAAATGTGAAACAATCTTTTAGGGAAGGCCATACACAGTTTAAACTCTTGTTGACTAAGAGTATCCAATTTTACTAATTTGGACTTGTTGGAGTGCTTTAGCAGTTTCACCATGTGCAACACTTTTGTTGGGTGTTTTTTGTAGTTTTAACTCATGTAAGTTAAAGCATCTTGAAGTTTTTTGAGACATTTAGAAAGTTTTAACTCTTATCAAGGAGCATGTGTAGTTTAGGCTCGTACACTAGGGGCGTCTTGAATTTTTTGTTTTGCAATTTATGTATAGTAGCGCTTCAAATACTTACCATTGATGGGGCTAACGCTTAATCCATCTTTGTCAACAAGCATGTATGAACCACTTGAATACACTTTCTGCACAACATATGGACCATTCCACTTTGCTGTAAGCTTCTTTATCTTTTGAGGATATATGATCGGCCTTCGAATTGCGAGCACCATGTCGCCCACTTGAAAAGAACGAGGACGAACTTTCTTGTTGAAAGCTTTGGAGATGCGGGCTTGATAACACTCAAAACATTGTTGTGCTTCTAGCCTTCTTTTATCAAGCTCTTCTAACTCTTCAAGACGCAAGAGCGCATTTTCTTCTTTTGTGAGCCCTTCTTAAATAGCTATCCTTAATAAAGATAACTGATGCTCAAGAGGAAGAACAGCTTCGATGCCATAAACCAACGTATATGGCATAGCTTGTGTTGGAGTTTGAAATGTTATTCGATACACCCATAAAGCTTCTCTAATATTTAGATGCCAATCTCTTTTTGACCCGTCGGTAACTTTCTTCAACAGATTGAAAAGAGTCTTGTTAAAAGCTTTCATCTAATACATTAGCAGTTGAATAATACATCGAAGAGTTGTATTGCTTAAAGTCGAATTTTTCACAAAGTCTTGTCATTACACTATTGCAAAAAGACCTTCCATTGTCAATAATGATATATCTTGTGGACTTCATAGCGATATATGATGTTTGTGCGAATGAAGTCAACAACATTTTGCTCTTTCACCTCCRTAACTGCTATGGCTTCAGCCCACTTTGAGAAATAATCTGTGGTAGGGTGAATACATGTCCAGCAAATGACTTTGGCAATGGTCCATCTATATCAACCCCCCATGCATCAAATGGCCAAGATGCGACTATTTGGTTCAACGGATTCGGTGGCTAATAGATGTAACTATCGTGAATTTGATAAGCTTGATATTTACAGGCATATTCCAGGCAGTCCTTCACCATTGTCAGTCAGTAATATCTCATCATTTTGATTTGAAAATACAATTTGGGTTCGAATTGATGATCTCTGCACACACCCGAATGAATTTCTATTAACACTTGCATCACTTCATCATCTCCTAAGCAACGTAAGAAGACTCCTTCAAACGAATACTGATAGAGGATATTTGGAAGTAAATGAACCTCGAAGCCTATCACTGGATGTCACTTCTCTTATGTGGTTCTTCAGATAGGATACCATAACATAAGTAATCGATGAGTGGTTGACGTTTGTCTTCCTTATCAATATCGTTGGCTAAAATGATTATTTATTTGGTGCCTATCCTGAATTCTTCTTCTTCATCATCTTCTTGATTTTCTGTAAGGAGGCACAACCCCAATTTTTGATAGATTGATATTTAATTTTGGGGGATCCAAACAATGAGAGGACAGAAGTAATTTCGCCAAAGCCTTCCATTTGTTTGGTTTTCGTTTCTCGGCACATGTTCTATAGTCGCATTGCCCAATCCGTTCCATTATTTGCTTGCTGTATTGGCAATAAGAAAGGGAGTTCAAGTTTCTTAACTTTCATAGAACATTAAGGACTTTGATTGACTATCAGCTCCGAATCTCCATAACTAAAGTTGTAGCTTCTGCCATTCCATGGCTATTTTCCAATTTAAGGATCAAAAAACATAAATATTCAAACCAACATTCTTTTGACATTGTTTGAGGTTCAAGAAAGAATGAATACGGAAGGAATACTTAAAATGTAATGGAAGAATTATTCTAGCTCCATTTTCGATGAGCAACTCCATCTAAATACACCTTTCATACAGAGGTAAGGCTTAACAACCAATAGAATATCTTCATCAAGGTAAATCATCAACTAGGTCCCATTCAGCAGGTAAGGGGTGATCAGTCAAGAAATCTGTCAAAACTTGCCCTTCTACAACTTTCTGAGGGATATAAACTATTTCAAATTATTGCAACTGCAGATACTATCTTGCCAAGTGATCAGAAGAACAGGTTTAGTCATGACATACTTGATCGAATTTTCCTTGAAAATGAGACGCACCATATGAGCTTGAAAGTAGTGTTTTAGCTTCTAAATTGCAAAGATAAGAGCCAAGCACAACTTTTCTATTGGCGAATACTTCAACTCATTTGGAGTCATCGTTCTGCTCAAATAATACGATGCATTTTCCTTCCCTTCCTCATTTTTTTAGGCAAGCAAAGCTCTGACAGAACATTCTTGGGCGGAGATATAGAGCAATAAAAGCTTTTCTTGCACCGGTGCAGCCAAGACAGGAGATTTCACCAAGTATGCTTTTGTACTTCTGAATGCATTGCTACAAGCTTTGTCCTATTAAAATAATACTTCTTTTCGCATCAGTTGACTGAATGGTTYATAACTACCAACAAGATTTCAGATGAATTTTCTCAGATAATATAACTTCCCTTGTAAGCTTCGGATGTCATGCACGTTCTGAGGCTCTGTGTTCTCAATATGGCATCCACTTTGGCCTGATCAATTTCAACGCTGCATTGGTGCACAATGAAGGGAAACTCCAAAAATGCAATTTAAAGAATTCATCTTCAATTGATGATGACATAGTCATTCAAAAATTTTCCTCAGATCATCTAAGTGATCATCCTGTTTTCGTGACTTCACGACTAGATTGTCCARATAACATTCAACATATTTGTGGAGCATGTCTCGAAAAATTTTCTAAATTGGTCACTGGTATGTGGCTCATGTATTTTTTAGACCAACCGGCGTCACCCTGTAGCAATAAATACCCTTGGGAGTGTGAAAAGCAGTCATCTCTTCATCCCTTGGTTCCATTCATATTTGATTATAGCTAGATGACCCATCCGTGAAAGACAGTGRCTCATGTCTAATGGTTGCAGCGACCATGAATTCGGTGATAGGAAGGGAAAAATCATCATCCGAACATGCATTGTTTAGCTCTTTTAAGTCAATGCATACTCGGATTTGGTCATTCTTCTTTCTTACAAGCACAATGCTTGAGATCCACATAGGGTATTTGACCTCTCGGATGTATCATACCTCAATGAGCTTGTTGAATTCTGCTTCGATTGAAGGGACAACTCGTGGTGAAAARGCCTTTGTCCATGCTTTACTAGTCTAGCTCCTCGCGTGATAGCCAGATGATAAACTGCAATCTTTAGGTCTGAACTTGGTATTTGTTTATATGTCTAAGCAAAGACATCTTTGAATTCTTGTAAAAGTTGGGCGTACACTTCACTCTCTTTGGAGATAAAAGAGCACTTATCTAGATTAGGTGTCGATCTTCTTCAGTGCCCAAGTTGATTTTTTTTGACTCATCAACAGTAGTTTTCGTGCCTTCCTCAAGTTGAGGAAGTGCTTTTTTAGTGTCTTCTTCTTCATTATGTTCATCAATAATGCTAGTATAGTAGGATGAGCTAGCACTTTCTTCATCTTCCTCTTTTAGCTTTGTATGAACTATGATTTTCAGTTTAGCTTTCAGAACATTGTCACAATTCAAGAGAAGTGTACTTTTCCTCCTCATTCTAGAAGGTATTCTGCTTCAATATTCATCTGCATCAATCTCTGCATATGAAGACTTTTCAAACTTCTGAATTGTCATGGATTATTTGTCTACTCCTAGTCTTTTGAAGGCAAAATTTCTATGCGATCTCCTTCCTTGGGGTCCCAACGGCTCAAAAACTAGGTAAGAGAGTTTACTTCCCCTAATCAGTCAAAAATTAACTTGTGACCCACTGTTGAACATTCATCTTCTACTAAGATATAGCAATTACTTACTTGCTTTATTGCTATGCTTACAGGTGCAGGTTGCTTGAGTCCAATGCCTACATGCGAACTTTCCACATAATCCATTCTATTTTAACATCTTCTATGTCTCATTCAGGCCATGACTCTTTGATTCAGGAATAAGTCTTCCCAATGTATTTTGATTTCYTGGATCATTTCTAGCTTTAGCTAGGAGTTTATATGCATTAAGATCGAAGCCCTCTTCAGTTCTTTTGGGTGGTAATGAACCATGGTCCACCATTGGCCCCACTTCAAGCCGTATAAAATCCTTCAAAATAGGCTTCGATTGCTTTAGCACCTCGATCTTGGTCAAAAGCACGGTAAATTCTGGTAGAGATTTGACTTCAGAAAAAGGAGATTGGCCTTCCTTCATCATTGATTTTTGAGTATAGTTGAGGACTGTAAGGGCTTGAATATGTTGCGTTTTTGTCTATAGCTTTTTGCGTTGCCCATGAATATCACAAAATGATGAAGTTCTTCCTTAATAAATGTTTGATATTTTCGAATGACATCACCTTTACCATGAATTTGTTTCTTTGGGGCTATATGACTTTCACAAAATGATATATTTTTCCTACCAAGGTAAAATTTTGCATCCGCAATCTATGTTTCTGCCTTCGTGCATGGTTTGTCGTCGACGATTACCTTCTTCATAGCACCATTATCGATGTACTTGAAGCATTGGTGAAGTGTTGAGGTACAACCCTATTATCATGAAGCCAAGGTTTTCCCAACAACATATCGTAGGAGGTTTTGGAATCGACCACCTGGATTAAAATACTTGATAACATCTCATCAATTAGTAAGTCTAGCTCTTTGATCCTGCTTGATTAAAGCCCTGGATCATGAGGCGACTTTGAGAAAGTTTTCTGAGGAAGTCAAGTTCTCTTAATATGAGCAAAGGAAGAATGTTGGCTGTTAAACCTTTATGATGAGGGACTACTAACCACATCACCTATGGTGCCTACATTTGATGGCCCCATGACTAGAGTTAGGGTTAAGAAGATCAAACAAGAGTTGAACAAGGCAGTTGCATTCTACTTGTCCAAGGAGCTAGCTTTGTTGGAGGATCTTCCTAAGCCTCATTTGTTGAGCATGGTGGCCATAGGAGCACAAGAACCTCAAGGATGTTTGAGGATTCTTTTGGGATATGTAATGGATTTTTAAGAGATAGTTTTCTAGCTTATTTTATGTTTTATGCATTAGTTTCCTTTATAGCAAGGTAAGCCTTTAGATTCGAACCTGTGACCTCCATGGTTTGAAGATAAGTAAGCCACCTAGGTATAAAAGACTTCCTTGTCTTCACTTTGAGGCAGAATTCATTTGTTTAAGAACACAAAACACAGTTTCCCTTTTGGTTGAATGCATCGAATTTCCCTTGAGAGATTTAGAGTGCATTGTTGTTGATTTGGCTTAAGTTGTCTTGTGTGTGTTAATTCTTCAAGGGATTGGTGCAAGCAAGCTTCATTGAGTATCCTCCTTGTGTGTGACTGCCATGGCCATTTTGTAAGGTTGTAGAGGAAGAAGGTTGAATTCTCATTGGTATTCGGTTCTTGATCTCAAGAGATCAAGGGTTGTTGCCTAGTTGGTTCTAGTTTTCTTTCAATTATCCTTTCTATTCTGTTTTCTTCCATTGCCGACTTTAGTCTAACATCTTCCATTGTTTTCTTGTTGGTGTTTGTATCTAGATCCAAGCTTTGTAGCTAATCCCCACATCACTTTATCTAGCAATATTCGATTTATCTTCTCTTCTTGTGCATAGCCTGATAGGAATGGAGGTCTGTTATGGGATTTTGAACCTAGCAACAACTCATCATCATTGAGAACTATGGCCGTCATACATTTGACTGAATTTGAAAAGCATCTCTTGGCTTGCACAAGGCAATCCTCTTGAACTAAATCTTTTGGATATTAAGGGCCGGAATTACTGACTTTCGTTTTGTCTGTGACATAATAGGAGACAACTTCAAGATTGTCAATTAATATTCTTAGAAAAAAAACTCTCCCAATATAACCGGCCATCAATACTTGGGTATGTATGATCCCTTTGATTTGTTGGTGACTTTTTCAGAAGTAACCTTATTTGGCTTAGGTACATTCCTTTTTATTGTTTTGGTTTGTTGAATGAATTTCTTCTTTACAAATTTCTTTTAATGATCTTTCGGCATTTTACAACTGTCCAACCTTCAGAGTTCTGAGAATTCCGAGTGGCACAACCTTCAAAAATTTTTGTCAAAAAGGTAAATATATTGAGCCTTCAAAAAAGAATGTTGAAGTTGTTTAAAAAAAGAAAAGAAAAGAAAAGGACTTCAAAAAACAATTGTTGAAGTTGCTTTTAAAAAAAGAAGAGAAAAGAATAGAAATTTGGCTATCGATGAGTGGTTGACGTTTGTCTTCCTTATCAATATCGTTGGCTAAAATGATATTTATTGTGTTATCTGAATCTTCTTCTTCATCATCTTCTTGAATTTTCTGATAAAGAGGCACAACCCAATTTTGATAGATTGGAATATTTTAATTTTGGATCAACAATGAGAGGACAGAAGTAATTTCGGCCAAAGCTTCCACTTGTTTGTTTCGTTTCTCGGCACATGTTCCTATAGTCCATTGCCCAATCGTTCCCATTATTTGCTTGGTATTTTGCAAATAAGAAAGGAGTTCAAGTTTCTTACTTCATAGACATTAAGGACTTGGATTGGATATCAGCTTCCGAATCTTCCATAGACGCTAAAGTTGTAGCTCCTGCATTTCCATGGCCTATTTTCCCAATTTAAGGATAAAAACCATGAATATTCAACCAACATTTTTTGAACATTGTTGAGATCAAGAAGAAATGCAATAAGGAAGGATATAAAACCTAAAATGTAAATGAAGATTATTCTAGCTCATTTCGATGAGCAACTCCAATCTAAATCACCTTTCATAGAGGTAAAGGCCTACAACCATAGAATATCTTCATCAGGATAAATCATTATCAACTAGGTCCCATTCAGCAGGTAAGGGGTGATCAGTCAAGAAATCTGTCAAAACTTGCCCTTCTACAACTTTCTGAGGGATATAAACTATTTTCAGAATAGTTTATTGTCAGAATAATAAGCTTTGCCACCTTCAATATTTTCAGATGGTTTTGAAACCATATCTGTCACTTGGTTAATTGATTTATAAGAACATTTTCGTGAGGACTTTACATCGAACTTTATCACGTCGAACTGCCTAAATTTGATCTCAAGAAAGCATTTAGAAGATCGTGAGACATCTACAGTATTTGCATTAGTAGATCCGAAGGAGTAAGTGTCTGCTATAATGCTTATTTGAATAGCACCACTCTTTCTTTTTCCAGTAAAATGCATCCTTTATGAGTCAATTAAAGATGAAGCATTTCTTGATTGGGTGGCCCAGAAGACGATGATATTTGCAATAATTTGGATCTCCCAACCTTCTTGCATTTTGTGGTCATTTCATCTCTGGTAGTTTGATGATCTCAACTTTCAGCATGTCATCAAACATTTTCGAAAAGTCAAAATGGGGAAATAGARATTCTTTGTTTTGCATATCTTTCAAAATCATGTGTCTTCTTCCAAGATTTGGAGCAGTATTTACTTTCTCTGTAACCTTTCTGCTCATTTTTGTTGGTATCCTAACGAGCACTACAGTTGTTATCATGGATGCTTTCGTGTCAGATTTGGAAGATAGTTTATTTGTTTTCTTGAAGTCAAATCTCTCATTTTTTCGTGGCTCGATACCGAAACTCCTTGATTTTCGTGCACTGTAATGGTCAACTCCATATCATAAGTCTAGAAAACCAATTCTTCAAAGGTTCTTGGCTGGATTATTTTTAAAATGTATTGGAGGCCCCAATGCATACCTTGGATGCACATCTCGATTGCATATTGTTTGAAGAGGCGATCTCTTCAATTTCGGCTCAAATTTCTCTATCGATTGATATAATCAATGACGGGTTCATGTTTTCATTGCTTGGTATGACTGAGTTCCAACATATTTACCATTCGATGAGTGATATAGAAGCGATTCCTGAGGAACTCATGTTCAAGTTCATTCCAACTGTCAATGAATCGAACTATGAGGTTGATGTACTAGTCAAAAACATTTTCTTTGAGAGATCGAACAAATTACTTGACAAGGTAGTCACCATATATGCCAGCATTATTGCAAGTCTCAACAAAATGTGCAAATGTTGTTTGGGATTTCCCTTACCATCAAATTGTTGAAATTTCAGAGGTTGATAGCCTATAAGCATCTTCAAGTTACCAATCTTCTTGGTATATGGTTTAGAATATGTGAATGAAGATTTAATACTCCTTTCATTCTTGTCCTTGATGGCGTCCATGATGAAATCCTCCAGTTGGTCAATAGCGATTAGTCCATTTGATGAGACTTGAATTGTTACGACTTCTTTTGAAGGTCCCATTTCTCTCATGTCTTCAGTTTCAAATTCGACTTGAGGTTGCTTGCATAAAACTCTTGCAAATCCCAACATATTTGAAGGCTTGAAATGTTTAGAGTAGATTGACTTGTTTCTCTAGCATTGTCAAGCCGATTCAGTAGTTGGGCGATTGTGAGATCTTACTATTGAGTGTGTTTGCAAGATTTTCCACCAACTTCYTCAAATTTGAGATCTGTTCTTCAACGGTTGATATGTTCGCCATCATAACGGGCATAGCGGATAAACTTGTGGTTGGATCTTCATAAGCCACCATATCAAGCTACAGATCCTCTTGAGGAGTAGTTGGCCCCAAATCTGAAGTATATGTATCGTTAGCATGCTTAGACTTCTGGGGTTTAGTTTCTACATTCAACAAAGATAGKGTCTGTAACACCCTCAGATTAGGAAACTCCATCCTAAATCGTGAATGTCAACCATTTACACACTCGCATGAATTACGAAAATTGAAAAAATAAAATCTTGAATTTAAAACAAGGATTTATAAAAATTTTGGTAGAGTTTCCATTATAATATCAACATATTCACCCTATATACAATCAGAAAATCTCACACCCAAATATCATTAACACTCCACATATAAAATAATTAACTTCAATCCTCAACAATAACATTTACCAACAAAATACTCATATATTTAAAATTCAGGGCAAGCCTTTGAAAGAATAAATTACGAAACGAATAAAAATTTAAGCATTTAACAAGTTCATAAATCCATAGAAAATTTAATTAATAGAAATGACTCTTAGGTATCAATTTCAGCTCCCAAGCGATCTCCACATGCCTTTTGACTAGTCTTCACATTAAACGTAAAATAAGGGAATATTAAGTGAGTTACTAAGCTCAATAAGTAAATCCCATGCAAGAATGCGGGTAACATGCATCAATCTTATGAAGTTAAAAAATTCACTTCTTCGTCATAAAATTCAAAAATTCATTTTGTCAAAACTTTCTAAAAATTTTTCTTTTCAAATTGTGAGCTCACTTGTGTAACACCTAGCCATTAAGTTCTATAGTGGACAATTACTATTTGGAATCCGATCACATTCTATTGGTAGAATCGTCAAGCGGTTTAACATTACCTAATCTTTTCCTTTCACTTTTACCTAACAAAAGGTGAACATTATATACATTCATACCCTACAAGAGGGTTAGGTTGGGTGCGCGGGTACCCCATGCCCCATTTTTCACTCACACCTTTCATGGTCTAGGCTTTACACCCCTTTTCAAATTCTAAACGTTTGGCAAACAGTCAAAATATAAAATCACATTTTGTAAACTTCATTCTTTAAAACATTTGCTTTTTTGGATGCATAATTATACCTATACCAGAAAATGGTGCAAAATACTGCAGACTATATGCACATAAACATGGACCACATGAACTTTGAACTTAAAATTTTTAACATGTCAACAAGTAGTAAATTCACACACTTAAAATAACACCGTAAATTACATCACAAAAGAGCAGTTTAATCATAATAATAACAATACACAAGCTCTACAATTAAAGAGAATGTGGGAGTTTACTTACATACAAGAAAGGAATTTACTTACTTACTTCAACATCAACCATGAACTCACATTCAGTTCACATAAGAGAAATTAAATCATCACAACAATACATATGCATCATAACTAATGAGAATGTGGGAATTCACTTACATACTTCAATATAAATCATGCACTCACATTCAATTCACATAGAGCAATTCAATCGTAACAAAAATACACGTTGCATCATAACTAATGTGAATGTGAGAATTTACTTACTTGAAGTCCTTAGTATTGGTCACTTTAATTTGCTAGCGAAGTGCCTTGACTGCCCACAATGTTAATTTGCCAAAATACCTTAATATTATTACACAAAGAATATTCATTTGAAATTTGTTTAACCAAATACATATGGATTGCTTAACATGAGCGTTCACCAATATTACAATTAGAATTTACCTTATGATTGACATTAACCATTAATTTTAAATTTAAATTTCATGTCAAAAATAATCAAACTACTAAAAGTATAAATTAATCTCATGACTCCTAATCATTCTTAAAACAACAGTAATAATCACAATCACAATGTACATTACTTTATCATACAAATCCTAAATTCCACATAAAATCATATTCCAATATATTTTTAGAAATATATATCTTTTACTTAATCATGCAAACTGAAATTCCACATTGGGTTTTGTACAGATATATTCGATATTTTTTCATAATTATCAATACATAATATAAAACCTAGGCCATTCGATTAATTTAAATGAAGAAACTAAAGGATTCACCTTGAATTCGTGTGGTATCAAGTATAAGGTGTAATGGTTCCAATCATGCTAGGGAAAAGGATGCGCTCCAGGTGTGCGAATGGCGGCAAATAGCAATTCTGGTCGCGCACGTGCTGCGTGCACTATAATAGGTTCGAGCGGACAGTGCACAGTGCCTGGTCCCCTGCTTCTGATCGAGCTGTGATTCTAGTGTTTTGCTCCAAGTTGACCGGCAATTGCGGATCCGACGGTGAGATGGAGAGAACTGGTGAGGTAGCAAACGAACGATGTCAAGTTGTTGCCAGTCTGGGCACGACAAGTTGATCTGGTCAATCTATGTAGCAATACTGCGAGCTCTAGATACGGATTGAACAGGCCGTTTCCTTTAGCAGCGAGTGGCGATCGATGAGGAAAAAAAGATCCAGCAAGTAGAGTTGGTCAAGAGGTGTAGTTATCTACCCTCGTGCAAATCTGATGATATGAGTAGCGGAAAGCATATGACGAAGACGACAATGAGAGAGAGGAGAGAAAGAAAAGCTGGTGGCTACGAGTGGCATTGGGGAGGCAGAGGAAGGTGGCAGCGAGGGGGTTTAGGTGCTTTTTTTTTTTTTTTTTGGGGGCAGAAGATGAACAATCATTTTCAGGTCAATTAAATTTTTTACTAAACTTAACCCTAACCAAAATTTCTTCGTTGGTCCTTTAACCACTACACCCAACTAAATTAAGATCTATTAATTTTCTTCTGACCCAAAACTAAACTCTACACTTGGTTTTAGGTTTGAATAAGAAGAGAATAGACTCTAATGGGTCAAGCCTAAATTAATTAACTTAAAATTTTAATTAAATTAAACTAAAAAAATTTCACATTTACCTAAATATACTCATACAATAATACACAAATAAATAGCCAGTCAGAGAAATAATAATTTATTTCTAATTGGCACATCGAACATTACGACATCCAAGTCCTTTCGCTGCAAAATAACCAAACCACTAATAATCATGAATATAATCTAATTAGTAGATTATAATATAAATTATATAATTATATAAAGTTCGTAAAAATAAAAAATAAATCTCGAGTATTACAGAATCGTTCTTAGAGCAGATCTGACTTTCGCTTCTTGAGGAGGAACGTTATTGAACATGGGGTTGGAGTATTCGTAGATCTGATCATACGAGAAGTATTTCACTTCTTTTTCAGCATCAGATGGAGCTCTACTCCGCATCATAAGTTCTGCATATGTGGTTGGCATGGTTGATTTGGCGACAGCACCACTTGGTACGTATCTGAAACGGATAGTCTTTGAGATATTGCTTTTGGAGGCGTTGATGAATTTGATTTGATTTGTTTTGAAGAAAAGAGARAAACGGCAGGAATTATCACATTGAGTGTGTGAAAATTTGTTTACACAAATCTTTCCTCTGCAAAATAATAATATAAACCAAGAGGGATGCGAAACCATCATATTAATCTTATAACTTGATAAAAACAAGTGTTATAACTTCTGAAACGTTCTCGTGGTAAGAAATTAATTCGTTGATTCTTTTCTTTGGAATTTGCCGAGAGTTTTGCAACTTGATCTCGGGGTTTGAGAGAGATTTGGTGCTCTTTCTTCTAAACTTCTCTCAATGTTGAACCTTGACATGAATTTTTGGACCCATTCCTTTCGTGTTTTGAACTCTATTTATAGGCAAAGCGAATTGATTTAATTGGTCGAAGTCACACTTAGAAGTAACGTGGCGTCATTTGATTCGCCAAGCTTCATCATTYATTTTTATTGATTGAATCTTGTCATCCTTGATATGTGTCGTTATTTCATTAGTTAACATGACACATACTTTCCAATTTAATATGATCATTTGAAATTGATTTTAAATATTTAAATAGATTATGAAAATTTAATTTAATAAAATTTTTATATCTACGGTATTCATACATACTGAATTGATACAAATTTCTATAGTTTAAAAGGACAATGGAGTTGGAGGGAAAAATGATAATTTGTGAGGGAAATAATTCCCTCCAAACCTAGGAAGAGTATTTTAAAATTTCTATCCCCTCAACTACTTTTGATCCACAATAAACATGGAAAGGGGTGAGGATAAAGCTGTAATTAGTTAAAAAATAATTAGGTACATACTTATCTTAATCTGAATTAAGTGGAGCCAAGAATCATTTTCCTTAGTCCACATTGTTCAACACGAGAAGCCTTTTCGTTCTTGGATATAAGAGTAATAAACGTATGATTTTTAGTATTCTTACACGGGAGGAAGTCCACTTCCAATTGAAAGTCAAAATCCCAGATATCACTCGATCTGAAAAGAAAATTGTACTCCATTCCATATGGTCTAAATTTTGATGAAGTAATGCGATTTGCAGAACTTGAAGGGCCTAAATGATATTTCCATAGATATATGGTGGTTTTCAAGAAAATCAAACTTTATCATAATAATATACTGACAACAAATTTTATTTTATAAAAGGAATACCATAAAATTATTATTTCAGACCAAAATTTTCTTTGCTGGCTGTGACAAAGCACCGCCGTTCCAACTTTCATCATCCCGGAAGAAAATTCTCTTCTGGGCTCTGTTTTCTTGAATCCTGCGAACTCTGTTTGTTCKCAGCAAAAAAGTCTTTGATCAATGAACATTTGACTTATTAAAAACAAAAKAATTATGTTATCGCCATCAGAGCCCACTAAAAGTRCTAATTCCGAAGTTGTATCTGCGCCGTCACCACCTCCYGCGCCGCCACCACCACAACAGCCACCATCTTCTGATGAGGACTTCTTTTCCTCCGCCTCTGTTGCCTCGTCTTCTTCGTCTGAAGACATCAGGCAATACCCGACATCTCCAGCTCCGGCTGAAGCTCCTCGCCAACCACAGATCCCCATCTCATGGCCCTCTGATGGAGCCCTTACTCTTGCTTGGGTTACCGAATTAATGCAGGCCTTCGAGTGGGGTTCGAGAGCTGTACCGCCTTCGGAATTCCCCTCTGTGCTGCCGGTTGAGGTATTCGATCGGCTTATATTGTCAGCATCGAAGATCTTGCATAAAGAACCCAATTGTGTGAGAATTGACGATGGATTAAGTCCAACGTCTAGAGTTGTAGTCGTTGGAGACGTGCATGGACAATTGCATGACGTGCTCTTTTTATTAAGAGAGGCAGGATATCCGGGAGAAGATCGGTTTTTTGTGTTCAATGGCGATTATGTGGATAGAGGCGCATGGGGTCTTGAAACTTTTTTACTCTTGCTGGCTTGGAAGGTAAAGAATGCCATGAAATTGACTTGCTTTTGTGCTGGTAGTTTTAAGTACTTTTCACCTAATAAATTGCCCTTTTGGCTTTCAAAATGAAGAAATAGAGTGACCATTGATGCTTTTCTAGTTAATTGTTTAGTTACCTTGAATGCTAGGTGTTATGGCATACTTACGCTGTTACTTGGTTCTTTGGTCATGCACAGTCTGAGAACAACTTGATAGGTAGAATCGATTTTATAGGAATTATTTTAGTGTTGACATTTAGAGTTTTTCTTCACTATCCTTGAGATGTCATGTTTATGTAAGTTTAAGAACATTATCCTTGTTACTTTTTTCTTGTTCAAATGAGATTCACTTTGCTGTCATGATGCTTTCTTATTCTGTCCCTGCGTGCTTGATATTATACTTGTTAGCATCAGATGGTCTAATACTTTCAAACATGTCTGTTGAGTGCTTTATGAACTCTTAGAGTGATAACTACATACTCCCTTTAGACATGGTCAGAGGATAACATATAGAGAAGTATTGGTATCTGGCACTTGCCTGACATGGTTATAATATTTTTGTAATTTGAGGTGGCTTATTTTGCTTAGTGGCTGAAAGTTCTACAAATTTAGTYAGTTGATTGATGCAGAACGCTAGGATCACCTTCATTGTAGTTATGGTCAAAGCTGCAGTACTTTCAGCTATATGTCCTGTATTTGAGTCGGTTTTTCTTCTGGGAGACAGTTGGAGGCAATAAATAACAGGGCAACTAATCGTAAATTCATAAGCTTCTGCAACTTGTAAGTTCATTCATCTAGTTTATGTTTTCTGCTTGTACCTTCCCTTTTTTGGTAAAAGCATTTTTAACTGTTAGATGTGTACTTCCTTAAAATTTTCTTTATTTTTTCTTTTGGATATCTCATATTAAGAAGCACAAGTCTGSTGAAACTCTTTACAAAACTATACCTTAATTTAGCATTATGAAGAGAGCTGATTGAAAAAAAATATATCCATCAAGGAGGCAAAACCATTAGGATGTCGCTTATTGAACAGCAAAAGAAGATTATTTCACACTTCATTCTTTAGTTCCAGATTGCCTCCGATTGAACAGCAAAAGAAGATTATTTCACACTTCATTCTRTAGTTCCAGATTGCCTCCGACGCTATCTTTATCATGTCAGCACTTCTTTTGTCTTTTCTCGAAATACACCCCCTCTGGGGCTGTGCGTCATGACTTAGTTTCTGAAACTTTTGAATTGTCAGCAAGTTCCAAGAATTTTGCCTACCATTTGGAGCTTTTAAAGTAGAGAACAAACTGCTGTTGTAGGGTTAGTGTGGTAACACGGTCAACTTATTGCAAAAATTTGCAAGGAGAATGTTGATATTCTGCATAGTTTAATTGGCGTTGCATCTGAAACTGAACTCTTTCTGGGATGAGTCAAGGAGCTCAAATTGGTACTACCTATTGTGTAATCTTTGTAATTGCTAAAGTAGAATTTCGAAGATTTTCACTCAATAATGCATCCTAAAAGGGCAAGTTTCTATTCATATTGCATTTATTTGGTGGTGTTTATGAATTTTTATGGCAAAGTTTTGGGATTGGAAGAAGAAATATGTTTGAGGTGCACTACATTCTGCTTGATGTACCTCACAGATGATTCTCTGTTTGTTTTTGGGGAAAGCATCCTCTTTGCATGTTTTATCCATTCTATCTTTTTTCTGTTTATGTTTATAAATATTGCGCTCTTGGTATCTACTTTTACTGATTAAGTGACCTGAAGAAGTTGACTTTTGCTCTTTGAAGTGCATAACTATGGAACTTCTTGTATTAGCTAAACCTAAATAGCTACTTTCATTAAATTCAGAAGCCTTTTTCAAAATTTTCCTTAACATATCTCAATAGTTTTCTATTATTTTTCCTTATTCCTTTTATTCCTGTTTTGTGGTCATAGTGTTCAATTGCATTGTCTCTAAGAGATTAAGCATGCTGAACAATGAAACCTTTCACAGTAATAGTGTGTTAGTGTGTTTCCATGCATTTAGGGAATTTCTTTTTTTTTTTTAAATAKTTCATTTGTTATCTATACCTCTAGCATCGACAGTAGATATCTATTCTGATCTTGCTAACGAATTTTACTCCCCTACTACGTCTTCCTACATATTAATCTCGGCTATAATAATTTGTTTTTGCTAATTTCTTTGCTGAGTAAGTAATATGAATAGCTCAATTTTATTCAAGCACCAGGTAAATCTGGTATATATTGTAATTCTTTATACTTCTTACAGTTTGTGTTATAATGCTAGGTTCTTTTGCCGAATAGAGTATTTCTTCTTCGTGGAAACCATGAATCCAAGTATTGTACTTCAGTTTATGGTTTTGAGAAAGAAGTTTTAGTTAAATATGGAGATAAAGGAAAACATGCATATCGTAAGTGTTTAGGATGTTTTGAGGGACTTCCTCTAGCTTCCGTCATTGCTGGACGGGTTTACACTGCACATGGAGGGCTTTTTCGCAGTATTCCTGCTACACCATCCAAAAGATGTAAAGGAAAGAAGAATCGGAAGGTAATTCTAAACACTGATATGAAATCTTTATCTCTTGGTTCATTGGAAGAGCTGGCTAAGGCTAGGAGATCTGTGCTTGATCCTCCTTGGGAAGGTCAAAATTTGATTCCTGGTGATGTTCTTTGGTCCGACCCTTCCATGAAACCAGGTCTTTCGCCTAACAAAGAAAGAGGCATTGGTCTTTTATGGGGTCCAGACTGTACTGAAGAATTTCTGAAGAAGTTTGGCCTAAAGGTGATTATGCCGGTCATTATGTCTATCCTTTACATTATCATATTGTGCCAATTTTGTAATGCTAACATGTTAAACATTACGGCAGTTAGGGAATCGTAGAACTTTTTGCTTTTCACTAAATTCTACTTCTTCTACGGATAACAACATTATGAAAAGGAAAAAAAAGACGCAGCGAAATGCAAACTCCTTTTTGTAACACTGCTGGAAATGCTTGACATGTTTCATGGAGTTATGAGAGAGCAAAAAACAAAACATTGTATTTGGAAACTAGCTTTCTATTTCTTTCCTTCCACCTCACTCGTCTTCATGTCATGCACATGTTGATACTTTTGTGAAATTCTAACAAGGGTCATGCTTTGCTCAGTTGATCATCAGGTCACATGAAGGTCCTGATGCAAGGGAAAAGAGGCCTGGTCTAAGAGAAATGGATGAGGGTTACACCATAGATCATGTTGTAGATTCTGGGAATCTAATTACAGTCTTTAGTGCTCCAGACTATCCACAGTTCCAGGTAGGTTCTTACTCTTTAATATTTCCTTTGTATTGCTGTAAGTATGAAATGCTGCATGGAGACACATGGAGTTTTGTCTAATAGTTAAATACTTCATAGATGTTTTTATATAATTGATTGTGAAGTTGGATGGCAGGAATCCTCTTTGACGTGCATGATGTGAATGATTTAACATTTTTATGGTATTGACATGGCTAATGGAAATGGCAACTGGAGTTGAGCTTCATAAGTAGGATTTTGTGTGAAATCTCCATAAAGGAGAGGTAGCCCTCCCTCTACTTTTCCCACTTTTGCTTTGGAGAAACAGTTGAGGAAGTTCTGGGCGTATCAATTTTTTAGATTTTACTTGAAAAGCTTTGAGAAAGTCATTTGCTTCCTATATATTGGATGGTTTGTCATTGACTATTAAATGCATGGTAGCTCACTAAACAGAATTCTGTGAACGAAGAAAATTGAAGAACTGATGTGCTATATCTATGGTCTTGTTGCAGGCAACAGAGGATCGGTACAGAAATAAAGCAGCATATATTGTTCTCGGACCCCCCTATTTCGATGCTCCAGCTTTTCATAGTTTCGGAGCAGTTCTTCCTAGACCAAAGGTGAGAGATCCTACTGACCCAGTTATTGATGATTTGGAGATAAATATTTTGTATATACCATGTCAAAATATTTTTATCTACTGGTCAAAGCATAGCTAATTTAAAAATGGTAACAAGGGTAACAAAGAATTTTAACTTGAGAGTAAATGCCTCAGTGGTGTCAGATTAGGCTATAAGTTCTCCTTTTCAGTTGATGCAATACTTGGAAATGAATAACTTGTAAATAACTGTTGTGGCAGGTAAATCCGTACTATGATTATGAAGATTGTATTGATTCTGATGAAGAACTGGACATGGCATCAATGGTGGAGAGTGCATGATATTTGCCCCCGGATGCTACTTGAATATGCACTTTGTACTAATTGAGTTGTTGTATATGTAACTATTGATGCTTTCTTGATGTCTTAATATATGGGGCTTGATCTGGGGAAGGTTTCCTCCCTTGAAAGTGTAGTATTTTGTATGAAATCAGTACAGGGGCATCCATAAGGTAGTGGACTATTGTTTTTGTCCCGCTTTCTTATTTATGGGACGTTTTTCTTTCTGTGATGATTATGAATATTTTTCGGCTTTAATGCGTTATAAAGTATCCCAAGAGGAAGCGTTTCTCATCGTTCCACCTCAGTATTATAGTTTTGTTCTTGAATATTCTTCATATATTTTTTAATGGTGTACCCGAGGGATTGGTTTACTATTTAAAAAGTATTTTCTTGCTATATTGTAAATCAAGAGTCAGAGTTCAATTTGGATTACGATTGGAACAATGACCTTTCTGTTCTTGAGAGGTCATCAATGAGAAGCTAGTGACAATTAGAGATTGTATTCCTTTTAATTCGACTAAGAGTGGGTCCTTCCTGACAAATGATAATGCTACTTTCATCTAGCATACTTGAAGGAAATTTACACTTTAATTCCTTCAGAACTACAAATATGTTGTATACATTCTTACTTTAAATCTTGTAAAGTATATTTACACTAAAAATAAATTATAAATCTTGATTTTCATAAATATTTTATTATAATAAGGTAGATTTTTCTTTCTCGACACAGTGCATTTGAATAAAATAATAATTTTAGTATTATGAATATATACATTAAATCAAATCAAACATTTAATAGAAATAATTACATTTAATGGTGTGATAATTTGGCTTTTCAAAAAGCTTATTAATTATGCGAATTATTATAAACCAAGAAGATATTTGTATTTATAAGTATTAACGATAAAAGTCGTGGACTTCAAAATGAGTCTTAGAAAGAATGAGAGGTAACTGCCATTTGCATTTCAAAGTGAAGGACCTATTGTTAAATAAAGAAAAGTTTGGGGCTTCGAGTTATATTTTATTTCTTCCACTCTCGAAGAAGCAAACAGACAAAAACACTAGTGGCTGTTGTCGAAGATGGAGGGTATGTGGAGCTTCAAATTACGCGGGAACGGAGTTTTGCTTTGCATTATTTTATGTAGGGTGTCAGCCAAAACGTGCTCTGACAACGGCTGTAATTCCAATTTCTACTAGCATTTTGTAAGCATGAGTATGCTTTTGTTCTTTTTGAGTTCTATTTAGGTAAGAGGAAAGTTTTTGTAGATCTTTTCATTTCTTCTTTTTTTCTTTTTATTTCTAATTTAAGTTTATGAATAGAATTTGGGATCTTTTAGTTGTTACATTACAAGGAAGGATATTGTAGAAAGTTGAAGTTTTACTTTTTGGTGCTGGTTCGTCAATCATATTTTTTCTCTTTTGGATATTCTATGACTTAGCAAAAGATTAGGGGGTACGAAAATTTTCTTCTTGTTCATAGTGTTGTAGTGTTTGGGTGCTTATGTAGATTACCGTTAACAAATTGATTTTGGAGATTTCACTATAAAGCTCGGAGGTTACATGCCAATGAATTCCAGCTATACTCGGATATTCTTATCAAGTTTGAACATCCAACAGAGAAGGAAAAAGAAAGAAAATGAAACGAGGTAGAGAAGAACATGTGATCACTTCCTTTTTGGGGCTATATAAAGTAGAAAGAATCTTGATGTTGCTTATCATCTTACCATGTTATCCTGTTGCGAAATTTAGCAGCCACCATTTTGGCGTTTGTGCTAAGAGATATAATCACTTAAAGACTGAAACTGACTGTTTCTTGCTTACTGTGATACGAAATAGCGGACAGGAAAATAATAGTAGGAGTTTATCATATTTGGGGAAAGGGTTATACTTACTCAAGCTACGTTATTCACTGCTGAGGTTGCCCTCACATACCTTCTTTCATTTGTTTAGATATACTATATGCAGTCTTCTCGGGGTTTCTTCTGGCCTTTTGCTTATGATTTCCTTCAATTTAGTATTTTTGCTTCCAATCTCACATGCGTGTTTTCCAATAATGGATGCAACTGATGATTATCATAGGTAACGATATTTGTTATTGACTTAATTGCCTTTAATTGAAGGATTCAGAAGAATTGTCTGAAGTCAAGAAACTATAGAATGGGGATCGATGAATTGCTTATCGTGGCACTGATGCCAGTAGTCAAAACATTGCTAATTGCTATAGTTGGATTATTCCTTGCTGTAGATCAGTTCAACATCCTGTGTGCAGCTGCACGGCACCATTTGAATAATGTAAGCTGGAGTATCTTTTGTTTGCTTGGGGTGACGACAAATAAATGATTGAAATCATTTCAACTTAGGAATGTTACTGGAATTCGAGGTGGGGCATTTGGATATATGGTTACAGTAACTTGTGTGGGGTAGATGCTGACAGTTATTGATTAAGGCCGGGCTTCGAAATATTTGATAAGGTCCGAGAAGGGCTTGTTCGGTGAGCATTGGATCTGTGCTCTTTATTTTCTCCATCAAATATCTATCTTCAAGGTTGTAGTCGATAAAGCTTTATAACCTTTACTTGCTTGGTTGCCCTTGAGTATGAACCTTTACATAGTCCTGCTTGGATTTCCTATCTTAGTGATTGTGCTGCTACAAAGAGGTTAAAAAATGTCTCAATTTAGTACTTTGTAGGGAACTTTTTCACAATCACATGACTGTAAAATTACGTACCAGTTCCACCTCTTCTTAGGAAAAGAGGTTGTTATCAGGATTTAGGTTTTGGTGCAGCCAGACAAATTCTTATTTCCCTGGCAACTATTTGTTGCGAGTACCTAGGATGGTCTTATTTTCTTAGATGCTTCAACAGTGCTTTGTTTCTTGTTGTAAGATGAATACCTGTTCCAAGAACTACTAGCATACCTATTTCTCATGGTGTTCCAGTATTGCCTTGTTTCTTTTCTGGAAACAATAAGCCCAAGTATGTGGTTTTATTATGGAAATCGAATTGAATTCTTATGACATTTGTACCTGGAGAATTCTATTTAAACCAAAAACCATGTAAATAAAGTTAGATGTTCCAACCAAGTCAAATTTTCTCCTTTACAGCTTCCATTTTTTTAAAAAAAAAAAAAAAACAAAGTATGACAACTGGAAGAGAGAGAGAGAGAAAGAAAGACTGTACAAAATTTACAACAATCACTTCGATCTTCAGGACCGTTTGATTTCAGAGGTCCTTAATAGAAATTAGTACAGAAATCTGCTGAAATATTTTGATAAACAATGATGACATGATTGTTGCTTCTTTTGCTTCCCTTTATGAGAAGACGAGGTAATCAAATTGGCCTGACTGCCAAATAAAGAGAGGAGGATTTCTCTTCATGTATACATATTTATATATATTATTTCTGGTAGTACAGAAACTATTTAGATAAAGTTGAAGTAAAAATGTTGGATATTCTTTATGGATTAATCTTCTGCAAGCTATGCTGGGTGAGTGCTTTGGTGCTTGTCATAGTCCAAGTTAATTGGACGTACGAGACAGTCAAAGTGACTTTCTGTTTAACCTTTTCCATATTTACACCTGTCGATGTTCTTTTAGTGATTTTAAAGTTGATGTAAGTGTAAATTTCTTGAAGTACCATGCTTGGTTTAACCCAATGACTACACCAAACAGAAGTAAATTTCATAAAAGAACCAAGAGGAAAAAAAAGAACAAACTTAAAACATCATCCAACCACCCAGAAAGGACTAATAGTGTACCTTTTTATCTCAAATTTGAGCAGCTTGTGTTCTACTTGTTCTTTCCTGCTCTTTTGGGTAGCAGCTTAATTGATTCAATTACAGCGACCAACATTATTTCCTTGTATGTTCATCTAGTCACCCTTCAATTGGTTTAAATCTAAGTGGATCTTTTTCTAGTTTCACTCTTTCCTTTTCTCTGGTAACTTTTGATTTCTTATACAGGTGGTTCACGCCAGTGAGTATCCTTCTGACCTATATTATTGGTTCCACCCCTGGATGGTTGCTAGTCAAAGTCACTAGAACTCCTCGACATTTGCATGGCCTTGTCATTGGTTGCTGTGCAGCAGGTAGCCGCAATCTTTTTGCAAAACCTTCAGATAGCAATCCTTCTTAATTCAGTTTTCTCCATCTGGTGCAAGATTATCTTGAGAGAGAGAGAAGCACATGTTCAATACTTGCCAATTTCAAAATTATTACCTACAGTTATCAGTCAGAATTCCTTTTTACCAACTGGCATATGCAGGAAATATGGGGAACTTACCAGTTATTATCGTCCCAGCAATCTGTGCAGAGAAAAACAATCCATTTGGAGATTCATTCACCTGCTCTAGGAATGGAATGGCTTATGTGTCGCTCTCTATGTCGGTAATTAGAAGCTATAACTTCGTAATATCCAAAATATTGTGTTACAAACATTAAATGCTTGCGGACCATATATCTAACTCTACTTTGGTTAGTTATTTATATAGCTTTCCTGACAACCATATATATCTTCCTTGGTGGGTGAGGCGTACCATGTAAAGTAGTTATACTGCTCAGTTCTTAGTTTTAAAAATATTTAATTAAATTAGACAAATCTTAATGATTTCAACAATACCAAATCCCTTTTCTATTTGTTCAGATAGGGGCAGTTTTTGTCTGGTGTTTCATTTATAACATTGTACCAGCATATAGAGAAGTGAGTAATATTGACATCAAAACAAACTCAACAATAGTCCAAGAGAAGTATGGCGGAACCTCATCTGATTTCCTAGAGAGCACCAGGGAGGAATTGCTCTCAAAGGATTGCCCTAACTCTGAGGATTGTGAAGCTTCATCATCTGATATTCTTCTCAGAAGATCTGAGAACAGACTTGGGGTAGTTCCTTTGTTCCTCTATTATAGGAAGATTATTCCTTATTCTCACAGCTTCTTTTCTGTAAGTCTCTTCATTATTTATAATCATAATATGAAATATTTGATTAAAGAAAATGATAGCACGCATTTAATGTTTCTCAAAGAACTTGCCCACGGAATGACGGATCTGTTCAGTGGTGCCTGCATCTTGCTCAATTTTGAATGATTTTCTAATTATTATAAGTTTGAGTACTTTTCTGTCACGTGTTGGTTAAAAAATAGTATTACTCTATGCACAGATGGTGAGGATGCATCAGAATAATAATCTTTGATTCTGTCATGCTGAGAAATAATGATTGCTATTACTTAATAAGCCTTCTGTTATTGGTGGTGCATGAATAAAGCTTTCAAGACTCAGAAAAGTGAGAGTTTTATGTTGGCTGGCACTAAACCTTTCCAACTGTAGGCCTGTTTTGTCATTTCCTTTCTGAATCCTATTCCAAATGATATGCTACAGTACAGAAAAAGGAAGACAAATGTTGCAGTCAAAGCAATTTTATTGCCGATGAATTATATTTCTGTTGCATATTTTTCTGAAAACATTTCATGTAACATTAGTTTTAGCAAGCCATGGGATTTCAATTTTGAATTTATTCACAGGTAACGACCTTGGAGAAGATTAAATGGCATGTGGGATCTTTTGTTGGAAAAATCAATCTAAGCATGTTACTTACACCTCCGACCATTGCAACAGTATGCTTCTCATTCTTGTTTTTCTTTGTCATCATTACATCGCCTCTAGTCTCAAATAACTATATTTTCCTTGTGCTTTGGGATCTGAATTACTTTGATCTTGGACACTAAATGATCCTGGGTTTTGCTAAGAAAGGATGGCCTCTAGAAGGGCAGACATACAGTAGAAAAAAAATCTATTATTGTCTGATCATAGAGTTTGAGATAAGCATCCAATGATTGAAACATATTATAGATATCTGGTTCTATATACTTCTAACTTCAAACAATTTCCTGCCACCAAATGAAAGAACTAAAGTTAGAATGAGAAGAAAAATACTGGAACTTCTTCTGAAATTTATGATGATTCTAGGAGTGCATAGCAGTTTTCATCTTTTTGTGTTTCCAGAAAAGAATCAATTGGTACCAAAATGTTAAGAAAGAATTAGGTGGAGGTAGTTATTCTATCTGAAGTTTGATAAAGAAATGGAAATTATATAAATAATTCGTTGCTTATCATGTATTTTCATGATCAGTTGTCACAGCTGTACTGTTTGGAGATATGATGGTTCATTTTCTGGATATCAATGGCCTAGGGACTAAGGTTTATATGAGTTGCCTCTTCTGTGTAGATGATTGGACTTCTGATTGGAATCTCTCCACTGCGTAGAGTTATAGTTGGTGATACTGCTCCTTTTCGCGTGATTGAGAGCTCAATTGTTTTGCTCGGGTATCAGTCCTGTTCTAAACTCAAATTTGGTCGTGTTATTAGAATTGGTTGACTCTAGGACATCATTTTTGTGATGCTTCATTATTTATTAATAAATTAAGACATTTAAAGTTCGAAAATGTCTGTAATGTACCACTGCATGACACACAGTGCCCCTAGCCAACCTCCATGACAGCAGTCTTGTGTATGTCACGGGCTGACACTGCTTTTAATTCTGTGAGAGGGGCTAAAGGTAAGAGTAGAAGAAAACTGCTACTTAAATTATAAATTATAACACTTTGCTTCTTCTAAAATCAGAAGAAATTAAACAAATTTGGCTGTTGAGGGTCCAATATTTGCTTGATCAGACTAAAACACTGCTACTGTCACATGGGAACTCAGAGAAAGATAACTACACAAGGAATCTCTACCCTGCTGCATAGCCATGAATTGCAATCTGGTTAATCATGGAACTGTAAATACTTGGTAACATTCTCCTATTTCTTCTTGATGACAATAGAAACTGTTGTCTATTTTACTTTTTCAACAAAATTGTGATGGCCAATCATTTATTTGATTTGCATGATCAAGCCGTACCCTCTTATTCTTATTTTTCCCGTTAAAGTTGGATGTTACAACTAGTTCATGTACTTATCAAACTGTGAAGCTGTCATCTGGTGTTTATTTTCCTTCTAATTGTTTTAAAGATAACCATGTTCCTGGCTTAATCTATTGCAGGGAAGCAGCCATTCCATCTATGACATTGATAATGGGAGCAAATCTTCTTAAGGGTAATGTATATACATTTTCATGATACTTGTAGTCATTTATTGTGATGTTTGATGAATTTTATATCATCTTCCAGGAATCAAGAGATCAGGAGTGGGTCTATGGCTCATTGTTGGCATCATTGTAATACGGTTCATTGCTTTACCTCTTTTGGGTGTTGTTGTCATTGAAGCTGCTCAGAAGTTTGAAATGGTGGGATCAGATCCCCTGTATCTCTTTGTTCTTCGGCTTCAGTATTCAGTGCCACCTGCAATGGCCATAGGTATGATCTATTGCTGAATTTTCAATTCTGGGCTCTGTAGGGCTCCGCTTAAATTTTCTTCTGGTTACCTCAGCTTGCTACTTTGGAACACAAGAAATATCTTGAAAAGTAAACTCATCTACTGCATCTTATTTAACCAATTAAGCATAGTTCAATGCATATCTTCTCCCCTTTTAGTTGTAAAATTATCTCTGTTCATCAGAGTTGTGGAATGCAACCTAAGAAACTTTCGTGGTTTAGGATGCTGCATAAGGACCTAGATTGCTTCTGCCTAACAACTTGTTGAATCTTTAACGAAGGGTGGCACAAATTGTTCACTCCAACTTACCAATAATAAACTACCAAAGCTTGGAGGCCCAAACTCCTATACTTATGCTCCGCGGGACTATTGGTGGGCTCTCTTTGAATAAACTCAGTTCTATTTTCTAACTCTTTTCTTTCAGACTGGACCTGGATGATAATTCGGCAAATGGATCACCATGACTTGATATTAAACTATGCATGCTTCCTCCCCCATTCAGTCTTTCTGGTAGATATATGCTATGGGTTTTATGTCTTCAATGCTACCCTAAGTATGAGGCAAAAGAAAGCAATCCTTTTCTTGATGCTTCGTTATTTCTCAAGGAAACTAATATTTTTCAAAATTTAAGTGATTACATCTCATTAGCAGTATATCCTACATATGCCTTCAACTCGAAGACTCCTAGTTTCGGATCAGCCACAGACCACATAGTTTAGAAAATGTTCCTGAACTACAGATCCCATGTTTCTCATCTTCCCTACTTTTCCACTCAGCCATAGTTCAGAAACGATTTTAAATGATAGGTCCCATCTTTCACATCTTCCATACTTTTCCACTCAAGCCATAGATCTTTGAAATCCCGACTTGGCTGAAATTATACTATATGTGTCAAAGCCCAAAACTTGAGCAGGATTGCTGCTTCTGTAATGCATTATGATCTTATAAGTACCATTGGCATTGCCAGCTTGCTAAATTATGCCTAAACATTGTAAAACTAGCATCATGCCATTTTCCATTACAAGTAAAGATTGAAGGCTAAAATTTTCGTAGTTAGAATCCAAAACATGCAAGCTAATTTTCTTGAGATTTTATATTTATCTTGTTGGATGGATTTGCAGGTACAATTACACAATTATTTGAAATTGGTGAGAGAGAGTGTTCTGTCATTATGTTCTGGAATTATGCTGTTGCTTCAATCGCAATGACACTGTGGTGTACCTATTACATGTGGTTGTTGTCCTGATTTTTCATGTCTCTGTCATACTGTTTTCACTTCTCAACAATAAGTATCATGATTTTTCTTGACAATGGGACTATGTCTAAGTTTTACATWATCAAGTTTCAGGAGTTAGCATCTTCCATGTATTTCTTTTACAATCCAAATTAGTCAAAAAGTTCTGCTTTTCTTTATAGCCACCTCCTTGTCTGCAGTGCTAAAAGTGTAAGAACTTGTACATTCTTGTGATTGGGAAAAGACAATTGTTTTATTCTAAATGGACAAAAGTTGTTGCCCACAGAATGATTCACTACAATGTTAGATTAGCCTTAGATGGTTCACCCTTTCTTATGTCCTACAGAGTAAACTATTTTCTTACCTTTGCTTGCCTAGTTGGTTTTTCTGTGGCTTTTAAGTTTGAAATTCTTAGGTATGAATCACTTGTGTAAATAACAGTATCATTAAGACTGCAAAAAGAACATCGTAGAAAGGTACAACCATTTAAACTTTGAAGCTAAATACCCGTCTTAATCACAATATATTTGGGTAGGAATGGTGATAGGTGAGGTGGTTTAAGAGTGTGAAGGGCATCCATTGGTTTGGTTATGATTAGCAGTGTATGTATTGAATGATGATTACAGGCATGCAAAGTAAAATGGCATACAGTAATTTGATAGTTCCACCATGTGCTGGTGGGTCCATAAATTATGAGATCCTGAATCTGGACTATTACGGAGGAACCTATTTTTCCTCTCTGGCTTCTTCGATGCCAGTTTTTGGGCTGCCTATTATGTAACTGGTGGAATGGCCAAATGACTGTGATACTCTTGATTGGTGTACCCCTTCCAGATGCGCTCCAATACTTTTGCCACTATTTCTTCTTTTCCATTAATGGATTTTATTCTGATTGAGAAACATCAAACTATCACTGTTTTATAATATTCGTCCTGTTAAATCTTTAAATACACAAATCAAGGCAATTGAATTGGATTTATGGTATTTTTTTTCACTGAAATGTCTAAAATATTATTTCCTTTTTCTTTTTTTCTTTTTTCTTCTCCCATTATCACAGGGTAGAATTCGGGTTTTAGACCAAAATAATCAGTTTTGATAATTTTTGGTAAGTTGTCTGTTTTGACATGAATGCCATTGTAGTGGTGCTTCTGTAAACTAAAGCCGCCTCTGACTGTAGCAGATATTTTCTTTCTGTTGCAATTAAAGACATTAGTACAAGGGGCATTTTAACTAGCCGAAAAGTGATGCTTTCAATCAGAATTGAGGATGCCCCACAAAGGGGCATTTTATACCAGTATAGATCTACTTTTCTTTCTTGGTATTGAYAATAATRTATAATAATCTCAACCTCTATATTATAATACTTCGAAACTTAAAAAGAAGGAATAATGCTGACAAGATTCAAAACATTCATAACATTTATAAAATAATATCGAATGACATAATAATGTCCAAAAGAATACGAATGTTTGCAACATACGCATAAAAGAAATATAACCATGAAAATAACTTTCAATAGTCACAAAATAAGCATGTCATACAATGGAACAAAAATAACTATGTTCAAATCATCAACTAAGTGTTTGATTCATTATTACAATGTCTCGAATAATTTCTTCTATTATAACTAAATTTATGACAATTTTTATATTTCGAGGAGAATCGGGATGTCGCTAGTCTATATCACTTCTAATCCTTTGCACTTTGAACACGACCCTTAGAATTTCCCTTCATGTGGCTTGTAATGAAAAAGGTTGAATGGAGGAATCTCCAAAACTAATCATGTGGAATCAGGTAGAAGTTTCCAATATATGCTCTCGATAGTCTTCCTTTGAATACACTTCATGAACAAGTTTTACCCACTTGCCAACCCCGATGACAGCACATGACAAAAGCATGAGAATAAGGAATTCCAAATACAAACCACTTATTACAATTGCACCATTTTTCGCTCATCTTGACGGTGTAAATTTTGTTACCCCTTCGATCTCCTCTAGATATAGACTTTACATTGGACAAGTCAAGTAGAGAATTATATTGCACTACCCCATTTGTACGAGATTTATTTTCATTGTAAGAAAATTTTTTCCATATTCTAGGGGCGAAAGGATGTCTATTATGATCACTTATTTATGATGATTTGAAAAATACTTCATAAGTTTGACCAATGTCAATTCGACCAATGCTTTGATCGGCAAAGAAAGTCATTTCTTCAAAATACTGTTCAATGATTCAAACAAGTTAGTTGTCAAGCATTCGTGTTTGTATCTGTTATCATATGCAAGTGACCATATTTCACAATCAATGCATTCAACGAATCAAATGCGGCTTGACTTCGACATTTAATCTCATCCATGACTGCACTGAACTTTGCTTGATTAGGCTCACTCTTGTACTGTACATAAGATTAGACAAGTTTCAATTTTTAAATTTGACATTAAAATTGACTTTGATGTGACGCAAATAATATCTATGTACTACTAATAGTGGATGATACTCTCTCATTTGGCACACTGTTGGGGGTATATCCTTGCGACGGTCTGAAATTAGACAAACAACATCCAACAACATGACATTTTAATAATAGCAACAACCACCTCTAGCTGGCAGATGACTCTTCATCTTCAATTGTAAAGGCTAGGGGAAATACATAATTGTTTGCATCATATGTGCTAGCAATCAAAAGAATCCCATGATATGCACCTCTTAAAAATATGGCATCCACAAAAATGACAGGTTCATAGTGCTCGAATCCTTCTATAGATGATTGAAAAGCCCAAAATAGCCATTCAAAAATTTTCACTTCATCGGTGCTCCTCGGGTGGTGTTTCTTTCAAATAATTGTTCCTTGGTTAGAATTTTGCAAAGCCTGCATATATGTCCGAAGAATTTGAAATGTTGTACTCCAATCTCCATAAACTATTTCTATGGCCAACTTTTCGGTATTCCACCCTTTCTTGTAAGAACAACCATATCTAAACAACTTTTGGACTTTGGCGAGAACAACACTAACATGTATTTCTAGATTATCACGAATAAGGTGGGTAATGTGTGTAGAAATGTATGCAGCTCCAAAATTTGGATGTTTTCTATTCACCGTTTGGACAAAACAAGTATGTTCTCTATTGAAAACTGTTACCTTCCACTGATGATGAGTGCTTATTGAAATGATACGGATATACACGTACATAGATATTCGTTGGTTGAATCTTTACATTTAGCCGTCCACAATGATGTAGTGCTTTTTGCAACGATATGCTTCTACGTCGTTCAATGTGCCATTGATGAATTGTATGCACAACCTGTTTCTTGTTATCAAACTTCATGTGATCCGGAGGTCGGTGTTTGTTTCAGACCAATGATTAACCCTGAGTTCACTCCGATTAACTTCTAATTGCTCACCCGATCCCATATTTTGAAATGAACCATATGTTTCAAAAGCACTCCAAGTGTGGGATGTCTCACTTATGTTGATTGTTGAATTTGAGAGAGTGTTAGATGGTGGAATCTGCGTATTCGTTTCCTTCTTTGTTTAGGGGACATCCTCCAAATGATCAGAATCTGAGTATCCATCACAGTCCGATGTGCCCTCTAATGCATGCATCGCAACTTCGAACCTTACGTTGGTCGTTTCACTTGAAAACCAAGTTTTCCACCTCAATTACATGATGCATAGCTGGATCACTAGGAAACTCCTGTGTTGAAGATGGGATGAACTGGTGATCTGAAGACATATTTTCCTGGGTTACACCCGTAGATGCAAACAATGTATTGCGGCTTGTAGATGACTGGAGTTTATCCCTGGATTCTGGAAAAATAGGTAGATGTGCCGAAGTACTCGTGACTGGGTTTGGAAATGCGAAATCTTGTCCAACATTTAAATTTCGATCATTTCCCATCAACAAATACTCCCCCATATTGGTTCAATTAATCGAAGGACATGCAATATTAGTTATGATATATTAACAATGAAGTTATTGTAAGATAATTTGTAAATGTGAAAAGACTGTGTTAAAATATTTACCTGCAACAGACTGTTGTTCATCCGTACAATCTAGAATTCATCATGATATACAATATTCTCGTTCTGCACGTGTATACATGCTCTCAATGATATCCACAAATTCCTTGGTAAGTTTCATATGAGGTCTATGTCTTCATCATCATTTAATTCATAAATTTCCCATTGAACTTCTATTCCTGATCCATACATAGTAGGCTCTCTTAGATTCAACTTTAACTGCACCGTATTGCTGTTAAGATTTCGTGTGGCATAAAATTTTTGCATCAATTCACCATGGGTTATAGTCGTCTAATTGTGTAGTATTTTTTAACATCACCCTCAAAATACAATCTCGTACATCATTCTTTACCTCACAGTCCCAAAAAAAAWTTAATTTTATCTGAAATTCTTTTGACATTCCAATGATTGAATGAACAACACCTAAATTGACAAACAAGATGAACTAAAATTACAAACATATAAACTATGTAAAGGAGATAAAGAAAAATACATAAGCAGTAATTTACATCCAAACGTACGAAACTAACCAAATCTAATTTTTTGGGTAAATAAGTTTTATGAGTTTTCTATGAAGTTAGGAATGGCACAAATACAACCAAATCTAGTTGAAAGTATAAGTATAGAAGAATGTACTGAACAATTTTGTGTGTTTTCGTTCCCGTGGTGCTCCGAGATGTATTTGGGACTGATTTCAAATGAGTTTGTGTGAAACAGAAACTTAGATCTAGACTATCAATCGTGTGAACGCCTTCATATAATCTCTAAAACATAAACGACCAAAAAAATTAATTTACAAAACATAAACGATGAAAAAAATATTAATTTACAAATTATACAATAATGCTGGTCTACAACATGAAGTATGTGCATAATAAGTATCAATTTACAAAAGCAAAATAAAAGACATATCTACATCATGTCCCTGGAGTATAGCAAATAGTGGGACACTAACTCGCCTAGGCCTCTCATCAGGCTCCTACTAGTCTCCAACTATCGCGCACCTCTTCGAGCCTCCTAAAAACTCATAAACCCTCATCTGGCCTACCAATATATACCCTAATAGATCCCTTTGCCTGAGTGACACACTCCTTTGGCTAAGCATGCAATTGAGTAGCTGGATCACTGGCGTACCTTGTCTCATCATCTAGAACAGTTCGATATTCCAGCACCATCACTAGTTTGACAAGGTGTATCAAGGATAGACAGATCAAACAAGAGTCGGTCGTCAATGATGACACCCTCAGAGTGATCTTCTGTATAACTGCATGGTGCCACATCATCCGCCCTCTGCATGTTCATCGTCTCCTCTATCGAGTTAGCCCCTTTCTGAACAAATAGGTCCTTTACTTGACGTCTCTCTCGCCCCCTCTATTAGCACCCCATCTATTCTGACTCTAAACTCGATTAGGGGGTTGAATAACGGCAGGCTGGATAATGACAGTGGTAGTTAGATCTCCATGACTCGATCTACATGACAGTCTTTCAATAATGTCATGAAAAATCCAAGTGCAAATCTCACGGATGGAATAAAATACAAACTTRGAATAGGGATCGGCATATGGAATGCCATAATCCGCCAGCTCTTGAATGCTGGTTAAACCTGAACTCTAAAAATAATAAAAAAATAAAAATTAAAGAATGACACAATGAAGATCAAATACAAGTGAAAGAGTATAAGTAGTAACTCATGACAAATTGTGCAGCTGTCCTTGTCCCTTGAAATCCATCAGGTGCTCTACTTTTGTGTTGAGGATTACTGATAACAAGATGGATAATCTGAAAGTACCAATCTCAATGGTTCGGATGCATGTGAATGGTAGTAGGTGTGACAATAGCACTAAACTAGGCAGTCACAACGGGTGCCCCACTTTCGGATGTACTCCGAAGCTTACTGTTCCAAAAAATCACTGTATTACCTCTGAGGTTCGTGGCATGCAGTTTCCTAGTATAACATGACCCTCAAAATATAATCCTCTGCTCCATGCCAAACTGTCGAAATACTCGAGATGGCCGATAGTGCTTGACAATCTCCTGGCATATTAGTGGGACTTCGGCGCGCCGATTGTGAGACCCGACTACATAATCCTTGGGAATCCTCGGGATCACATCATCGTACGAGGTCCAAACAAACTGTCAAAAATTAATGGTGAAACAAATTTCAAACTTTCTATTTAATTAAATGGAAAAAATAAACTTATTATAGAAATTAAGGAACTCTTGAAAATTATGAAATACTTATGATATTCAGCCTCATTGAATCTAACTGATCACGATAAATGACTAAGATATGTRTGGGCATCCGATGAAGATCAAGGCATGTTGTCCATTGTTCCGCATAGGGTGAATCAGGTAAAATCTCAACTCTTGCAATGTCTCTTGGAATAGGGCAAATTATAGGAATGTGCTCTCACGCCCACAACTATTGAAAACGTCAACAACAAATTTTACAGTTATTTAACCAATATATTCAATGGCTGCCACTATACAAAGGGATAAAATGACTCATAAGGTACAAACATGAATAAGAATAGAGGGACCACAAATCTCTCGAGACTGTGCAATGGAAGCTGTGCACATGCATCGATATAAATTGGCCAAAACAATTGATCCCCAACTCAAACCGAATGACATAAATCCTCTAGTTATAGCAAATAACGAAGGTCAGTCTTGTTCCCAGAGTGGTTTGCAAAAAACATACCACTCATGAGATACAAGATCAAGCAACGAGCCCACCTCACATAAGCAACTTTATCCGCAGCATCATCCAAGGGCCTCATAAGTTCTTCCTAAAGAGCTTGTAACAAAATACGATCCCCTTGATCTGGTTAATTGCGAGTCTAAATCCTAAGGAGGTTATGCAATAACTCTGCCACTGCTTTATATCCTGATCATATCGACCGCCAGTGATAGTGTCACCATTAATGGGCAAAACCCATAATACCGTCACGTCCTGTAGAGTGATAGTAGCCTCATCGCAAGTGAGATAGAATGTATGCGTCTCTGATCCCCATCTCTTAATCATCGCTGTCACGAGTGCAATGATCAACCAGAATACGATGGTATCAGGCAACCTCGTCGAATCCTGCGATTGTTTATCAATTGTCTCACTTATGCTGTGTCGCATCGTACCCCTTCCAAAAATTCCCACCTTGTTTTCAGACTTCCAATGTCGTATCGGCATAAACTCTATCATTCCATGCAAGAAGCRGATCGATGATATGCCTATCTCATCAAGACAATATGGTTGATTAGACTCGAGTGAACATCGACGTGTATACACCCGTAGTCCATTTAAAATAATATAATAGTAAAAATTTTTAAAAATATTCGACATAGCTTCCTCTATAAATAAAACATTTATCAGACTCAAAAGGAAACATCCATTAACAAAATCTCATTCTCAATCAAATTTAACAATCAAATAATCAATAATAATACACGCCCTGTATTATTACAAAAAAAATAATATAATACTGAATTTTTTTAAAAAAAATCCAGCTAGCTTCCTCTATAAATAAAACATTTACCAAACTCAAAAGGCCAATCCATTAACAAAATTCTATTCTCTATCAAATTTAACAATCAAATAATCAATAAAATACACGCTCGTGTTTTATTACAAAAAAATATAATATAATAATAAAATTTTTTAAAAAAATTCGACATGGCTTCCTCTATAAATAGGACATTTATCAAGCTCAAAAGTCCACATCCATTAACAAAATTTCATTCTCCATCAAATTTAACAACCAATGATTAATAATAACATCCACTCGTGTATTATTATAAAAAAATAATATAATAGTCATTTTTTTAAAAAAATTCGACATAGCTACCTTTATAAATAGATATTTACTAGGCTCAAAACACAACCATTAACAAATTCCATTCTCCATCAAATTTAACAACCAAATAATCAATAATAATACACGCTTGTATATTATAGAGATGATGATACTTGAGCGGATTTTGATTATATTTATTCATATTATGTTTTCTCAACTTCTAGGAATTCCAAGAACCTTAGAATGACCATTATATATACATTTATTTAAGAATAGTAAATATATGCATTTTAAGATGATTTTATACATGACATTCTAAATACATACATTTTAAGATCATGCATTTTAACCTTACAAGATGATTTTATACATACATTCTAAATAAATGCATCTTAAAATCCATAAACGGTAATTTAAGAAATAATTTGAAATATTGCATTGTAAGATCAGTAAAAACATTCTAAATAGATGTATTTTAAGATCAGTAAAAATTAAAGAACAGTAATATAAGAAATTCCAAAAAAATTAAATTAAAAAACATGCATTTTAAGAACATTGAAAACATAATTTACATGAAAATAATTTAAAAATATTCTGAAGTTGTAACAATAAAGAATTTCTGACCTTACCTGAACAATGCTGTCAAAATGCCTGCTGCTCGTCGCCGATGCTAAGGCCATCGGAATACCTTGCTGCAGGTTGTACCGCCAAGAAGAGTTTCGACCGATTGCTAAAGTTGTAACTATGGAGAGAGAGAAGAAGAAGAATGGGAAGTGTTCTACAGCGAAGAGGGAGTGACAGCCGTTGGGGAAATTTAGAAGACGACTAAGGTGTCGGACGAAGGAGCACTTTACTTAAGTGAAGCCATCTCTCCTACTCCCGTCTTTATCAGATCAAAAAAAAAATTCCTGTCAACATTAAGATGCCGCTTCAAGCGAGGTGTTCTGTTCAAATGAAGGCATTGATTCTATCAGTGTCCATGTTAAAAAYGAAATTCCTCCAATAATCAGGTCATTGGCAACATAAACCTACAATTTGAATTATTTGAGTCTATTGCCTCAACCCCCCCCCCCCCCCCCCCCCCCCCCCCCCAGTCCTCTTGAAAAATACATATAAGTTAAAGATGATAAATACATGAGACAATATTTATCATTTGGTAAGGGTGCTTTCAAGCGATTACTTTATTTTTTAAATGATTTTTTACATCATGGAACATGAATGTGAACAAAATTTAAGATATATTAGTATAAAATTAAATTTTTTAATATATTAAGAGAAGTAAATATGAAACGAATCAAAGACCTACTAAAATGTAAGAAGTAGTTTCAATCAACTATCACCTACATATAAATATTTATGAACTCGAAAGATGGTTTTCGTGATTTCTATTTATACTTTGATATTCCTAAATCCTTTGAAAAAGTTACTAGTATTAAAGAGATTAAATTATTGGTTTGGTGAAAGGGATATTAATTACTAATCTGGACCATCAACATGTGTCCACAACAAGACAAGCTATAGTGTAGTGGGACTCTGGTTTGATTCGATGATCCCTGTATTTGTGGTCTCCCATTCCATGGGAACCTTTTGAGAAAGCTCCACGTCATGTGGAACATAGGATCCTCCATAGTGTTGATGAAGTGTACCAACTCGAAAAGGAGTGCTGGAAATGAGATCTTTTGTAGATAGTATTGAATCTTTTGTTAGTGAAGAAAAAGCTTATTTCCATATCTTCAGTGAAAGAAGTTCAATTATTATTTGCTGGTAGTAGTTAAACTGATCATGTGCATCTATTATGGCTACTAATGAACCACACAAGATGCACAAGTGACCAGCAAAGCATTCATCCTCATGGTAGAGCTGCAGGAAGTTTATGGCTGCAAATTAATGCTCGTTTAACACATGCAGGAAAAGTAGTGCAATTTAAAGCTTCTAGAGACCCTAAAGGAGAAAAGGAAAGATGTGAAGGCAGAGCTCATTCAACTGATGTTCCCCTGACTTGAAAAGTATGGCCCTCTGCAACCTGAATTCTTTACCATAGAAAGAGGGCTTTGGGAATAAAATCATGTCACATAAAAGGGAAAGGAAAGGATATTATTACTTGAATAATTGAGTAGAACGCATGGCAATGTGTTATTTCATTTCCATGTGGTTGCACCATACTTTGATGTGTACATAAACAATTCCACTGCATTTTCTGCTTGAGGTAACTCCCAATATTATTTCTTCAAGGCCGTATCGATTATGTGAGCTGTATTAATCTTTTTTCTTGGGGTACATATGATTCTCCATTTTATATATCTTTGTGAGCTTGGATTATGATAGGCAATAACTAGATTTTTTACATGTGGTAAAGTTATTCATGTTTTCTTCGTTCTTACCATAAAATGATGTTCTCATTCCTTTCTCAGAACAAGTTTTTCATATACTTAGTAGTTTGTTGCCATTGGCTATGACTGTCAGGTTTATTTCCCTTTCTATCACAGTTAATTTCACGCACATTTCTTTACATGCATTGGCATATAAAAGTAGCTTTGTTTTCTTATTCATTTTATGGTTTTCAAGAAGGATTCTTCCCTCTGTTGCTGAATCTTCCTTCAGCAGGAGAACTGGAGAAGTCGCACAGAAACGATTTTAAAAGCTCAAGTTCTTCAAGGTGGTTTCTGAAACTTGATTCCTTCTATGAACTTCTGCCTTATCATGATGATGTTACAGGTCAAAGAAAGACGAAAGAAGTCATTTCTGAAGAACAATAAAGATGAATTTTTGAACGAGGCGCTAATCCGCATTTGGAGATAGACTCATGCTTTTTGATACAAGTTGAGCTCCATACTACTTGGGATAACTCCTTGACATTAATAGGCCAGTATCCCTTCCCACTTTTAAGCGAGCCTCTATTGTCCATCCATAAGTGATGAAATGTAAACTAGAGCTGTAAATGTCAGATATCATTTTCTTGCATTGATCTTCTGAAACAGTGAAACTAACGAAGTATGAATTGAAGTCTATCCAGCTGTCTAGATCCATTTTGTGTTAAATGCTTCCAAATATGATAGACGCTACTGAATGTTGGAAAGCTTCTTATATAGGCGTGAATAATTTTGAATATTTCCTGCTAAATGATTTGTGTTAAAGTTGTTCTTTGACAGAACAAGTACTGGAACTTACCGAAGAGATTTCAAGATGGAATTTCTAGACTTGTTCATTTTGGCGCTGACTCCTGTTATGAAAACACTAATAATTACTGCTATTGGCTTACTTCTTGCACTGGAAAGAGTGGATATCTTGGGTCACACTGCAAGACACAATTTGAATGGTGTAAGTCATAACCTCAATCTATTTGATCATCATTCAGTGATATAAGAAGTTTTAGTGGAATTGCAGACAGAATCACCCCCCCCCCCCCGCTTCTCCATCTTAATCTTCTCATTTATTCTATCATTTGATGAATTCTATGGAGTCATTGATATCTGGCATTGAAGTCTGACAATAATATCTTTAATGATTGGAGCAGCTGGTGTTTTTCGTCTTCTCTCCTGCTCTCGTTGTTAGCAGCCTTGCTAACAGAATTACACTGAGCAGCCTAGCAAAATTGTATGCTCAATTTCTTTCTTCTGGTTCACATTTTTCTTCTTCAAAATCCACCTTGTTGTACAGTTGTCTTTGGCATTAAGAACTTGTGATTATTAATGTTTTCTTTAAAAAGCTCCTTCGGGTAACTTGATTTTCTCTTGTGTAGATGGTTCATGCCAGTAAACATTCTTCTCACTTTCATAATTGGTTCGGCACTCGGTTGGATACTTGTTAAAATCACCAGAGCTCCTCGTCATTTGCATGGCCTTGTTATTGGTTCCTGTTCAGCAGGTTACTAACTATGGAAGCTGTTCATATTGCAGCTAATATGATAATAAAAGAGCAATGAATATGCATTATCTTGATGGAATTACAATGTCTTTTCAACTTCACACAACCATAATTTAAATAAGATGAAAGCCAACAGTAACAGTTTAGTTATGAAAGAAGTAGATTCAGAGCTAAAATTCTGAGGCCCTGAACTCACATGGTTCTTTGCATCATAGATTCAAGCCATTACATTTTCCATATCCAAAGGAAAGACGCACGAAAAATGGCAAAAAAAAAGAAAAATAGAAAAAGAAAAGGAAGTGATGCCGACGACTTTGCTTAACTAGGTTAGATGCCAACTGATTGAAATGCTTCTTCAAGAGTATTTGTCTGATTCCTCTCCCGTTGAGAAGATATGTTGAACTTATCCACAGGGAATTTGGGAAACTTGCTTCTTATCATCGTTCCAGCTGTCTGTCAGGAATCAAATAGTCCATTTGGAGATCCATCAACCTGTTCTACAAAGGGAGAGGCTTATGCATCCCTCTCTATGGCGGTAAATTCCTACTATTTTGTTATTAGAACTGCCATGTAAAAACTAGTTCCCAATTCATTAACATTCATCTTTCTTTCGTTTCAAATTCATGATGCAGATTGGTGCTGTATTTATATGGACTTATGTGTACAATATTATACGAGCATTTACAGTTCAAAGTAGCCGTACAGATGAAATTAGCCATTCTTCCCAAGGTTCAGAAATAGTGCAAGATAGTTGCATGGAAGCATTACTTTCCAAGGATAGCTTTGGTGCTGYAGACTATGAATCCTCAGCTGTAKCACCTCTTCTTGGTTGTGAGGAAAATAAAAAGGTTCTACTTACAGATACACTACCAAATTAGGACTTCATCTTCATAGTAGTGAAGTATACATTTTCCTCACATGATAATGCAAGTTATCACCTCATATCCAGTAGATAGTTCTTTAAATAAAACAAGAAATGCGGCAGGAATTAGAAAGTGGCCTCTCTTTCTCTCTCTCTCTTTGACGTCCTTCTTACTTATCCTTCCTAGTTTCTAATGTTCCTGATAGGTGTCCATTAGGGAGACAATCAAGCAGCATCTGAAAATTTTCGCAGAAAGGATCAACCTAAAAATGTTGTTTGCCCCTGCAACCATAGCAACGGTAAGAGTGTATTGAATGGATTTGTTTTGTATGTTTCTAAAATGAGCATCAAATCTAGCTGAAGCATCAACAAATTAACATACTTAACAAATCAAGCCGGCATATTTTAGTCCAGCAGGGCTTATTGCTGATTAGATTCCATCACTCACAGATTGCATATATGATGAAATCCAACAAAGCTGGTTTATATTATCCATAAAGCATATCGTCAAAATTTTATCACTGTTTGAAGCGTAACAGAATATGCCAAGGATTTCTTAAAAAACAGGAGCTGATAATGGTTGCACTTGTGCTACTAAAAGTTGATTCCTTTCTTTCACAGTTGGTTGGGCTCAGCATTGGTTCAATTTCTCCCTTAAGAAAGGTGTTCGTTGGTGATAATGCTGCTCTTCGTGTTATGGATAGCTCTGCTTCCATGCTAGGGTAAGGTCCTGAAATAGCCTCCAATTTAGTATTCATACCTCCCCCCTTAGTTGATTTGTGAACCATGAAAATGACACTTCAACATATCATGTCATAGGGATGCAACAATACCAGCCATGACCCTTATAGTGGGAGCAAATCTTCTTAGAGGTACTTCTAAGCTAATTTGAGATTCTTCCCAGCATGTGTAGTCTTAAAATCAGCAGTTCTTCAAGTTCCATTCTTTTCCAGGTCTCAAGAGATCAGGAGTCGGAATTTGGCTGGTTTTAGGGATCTTAGTAGTCCGATATATCGCGTTGCCTCTCCTGGGGATTGTCATTATTAAAGGTGCACATCATTTTGGACTGGTGGGATCAGATTCACTATATCAATTTGTGCTCCTCTTGCAATATGCACTTCCATCTGCAATGACCATAGGTACTGATTCCACTGCAATCTTTCATTTTCTGCCATTACTAACATCTTCAAACTTTTTGTACTTGTTCTGGAAAATGAAAACAAGACCTGGATTCTGCTTATCTGCTAATGAAGCATAACATCTCCTACAACCCAATAACCATGAAGCCTACTGTTAGAGAGGTTTTAGGTTTCTTGAATAAATCGCGATCAATTATCAAAGTGGTCCTTTAGTTATCAACATTCAACAAGTTCTTCTCAGGCTCCCTCCTTTTGTTGTTATATGTAGGTACAATAACACAGATGTTTGAAGTTGGTGAAAGTGAATGTTCGGTTATAATGCTATGGAATTATGTAGTGGCAGCAGTTGCACTTACTCTGTGGACTACTTACTACTTGTGGTTTGTGTCCTGAGATCACTTAAAAGCAAAGGGAAATTGCAATAGAAAAAGAAAGCAGTTCACTGGATACTCAACTTGAAGTGCTTTAGATTTATAGTTATTATAGTTTATATGAGTTGTCTAACACGTGAGRATTTAGAAAGTAATTGTTTTATTTATTTATATATATTTTCTTTTTCATGGTGTGGGTTGGATATTGTACTTCCGGTATTCAGTAAATGCCCATAATATATTCAGCTCGATGCAACTATTTGCAGTATTCCGAAAGGAAAAATACTGAGCTTCATGGAGTTTATAATACATTCTCTCAGACTCTCCCTATCATACTAATCATAACATGATACATGCTTAGTGATATCAATCAATGTATTAGATCATATCAGGTAATATAGATAAGATATCGATTCTACATATAATCACACCCTACTTTCTCTTCTCTTACTATATCTAACCAATCAAATAATCAAAATYTGATGAACCTAACCTACTTACCCAGCTAACACGAAAAAAACTTAAAATCGAATAAAAGAATAGATGAGAAGCGTTTTTAAGACATATGATMTCACTTAGTCCAATTTATCTAATCGACTTTTTATATTTTTATTAACCATTGACCAATCAAACTCAAATTTATCAAATATACTTTCTCAAGTTATACTTGACTTATTCTCCTATATCTCTATGTTTGACTCAGCCTAGAAAAACGCCTTAAAAATATTTGGTTTTATTTGGATGCATAAGCAAGGTGAATATATATTTATTTCACATACAAGCTTATGGTTTGATGTTTAACTTAATTGTTTGAATGTTATCACTAATCACCTTAAATAATGTTTGATTCAATTGGAGAGTGATCAGTCTTTCATTCAATAATTAAGACTAACAACAAGATTTCAAAATGCATTTTTAATTTGTAGGGGATAGCATTTTTACGCCGGTGCAATGGGTGCTTTTATTAGTGAAAGACGCCTTTGTAACGGCTCCTTAACAAGTGCATAAACTTTCGGTTAAAATCGAAGATGTCGGTGCAAAGAGAGTCTTTATTAATCAAAGACGCCACTTGTATGGGCACCTTAACTTAGCCAGAATTTTCAATTTAAATTAAAAATGCCGGTACAGTGTTGTCCAGTTTTATTTAAGACGCCACACAAAGGGACGTTTTACACCAGTATAGATGTATTTCTCTCATTTGGTTAAAAATAGCTTACAATAATTTCAACATCTATATTACAACATTATGAAACCTAGAAACAAGGAAAAATATTGACAGACGCCACACGAAGGGGCGTTTTACACCAATATAGATGTATTTCTCTCATTTACTGTTAAAAATGGCTTACAATAATTTCAACCTCTATATTACAACATTATGAAACCTAGAAACAAGGACAAATATTGACAACGTTCCTTTCATTCAATAAATACCAATTGATATTTACTTCAAATATTCATAACATTTATAAAACAATATCGAACAACATAATAATGTCCAAAAGAAAATAAATGTTTCTAATATAAGCATAAAAGAAACATAACCATGAAAATGACTTACAATAGTCACAAAATAAGCATGTTCATGCAATGAAACAATAAATATGTTAAATAAAACCAAATCAACAGCTGAGTGCTTTATTCATCCTCATGATGTTCGGAACAATTTCTTCTACTATGACTTGCTCTATGATAATTTTCACATCTTTGAGGAGAATCAAAGTGTCGATAGTCTGCATCACTTCTAATCCTCACACTTTGAACACAAGCCCACGAATTTTTCTTCATACTCAGCTTATAGTGAATAAGGTTAAATGGTGTCGGTCTCCAAAATGAATCATGTTGAACCGGATTGAAATTTTCAATATATGCATACTGATAGTGTTCCTTCGAATATACTTCATGAATAAACTCACCCACTTGCCAATCCCGATGATGGCACACAACAAAAGCATGAGAACAAGGAATCCTAAATACATACCACTGATGACAATTACACCAATTTTCACTCATCTTGATGGTGTGGATTTTGTTACCCCTTCCATCTCTTCTAGGTGTAGACTTATACTGAACAAGCTAAGTTGAGAATTGTATTCCAACACTATATGTGTACAATATTTCTTTTTATTGTCAAAAAATTTGTTTCATATCCTAGGGGCAAAAGGATGTATATTATGAATTGTTTGTTCATGGTGATCTGAAAAATATTTCACAAGTTTTACCATTGTCAATTCCACCAATGCTTTGATCGGCAACGAACGTCCTTTCTTCAAAACACTGTTCAATGATTTACACAAGTTAATTGTCAAGCATTCGTGCCTGTGTCCGTTATCATATACAAGTGTCCACGTTTCACGATCAAATGCATTCAATCAATCAAATGTGGCTTGACTTTGACACTTAATCTAATCTATGATTGCACTTAACATTGTTTCATTAGGCTTTGTCCCTGCACTGTGCATAAGATTAGACAAGTCTCTATTCTTAAATTCTATATTGAAATTGGCTATYATGTGATGTAAAATAATATCTTTGTACTACTAATGGTGGCTGCCGCTCTCTCATTTGGCACATTGTATGAAAGATACCCTTGTGATGGTCTATGCTAAGGATTCCTAATAACCAGACGGGTAATCTTAAAGTGCCAATCTTTCTAGTTTGGATGCATGTGCATAGCATTGGGTGTGACTTGAGCATTGACTATGTGGTCTCGACGAGTATCCCATTCTCCTATGTACTCTGCGCGTTTAGTGCTCCAAAAAATAACTGTATTACCTCTCAAACCCGTCGCATGCAGTTTTGTAGTATAACGTGATCCGCAAAATGGAATCCCCTGGTCCATGCCAAACTGTTGGAATACTCCAGACGGTCTATAGTGCTTGACAATCTCCCAGTAACAAATGGGACTTCAGCGTGCCATATCTGAGATCTGACTACATACTCTTAGGGAGTCCTTTGTATCACATCATTGTAGGGAGTCCAAACAAACTGCTAAAAAGTTAATTAACAAACTAATATCAAACTTTCAATTAAATGGAAAACATGAACTTATTATACAAATGAACTATTGAAAATTATGAACTACTTACAATAATTCAGTCTTATCGAATCTAATTGATCCAGGTAAGTGAGTAATACATGTGTCGGCAGCAATGAAGGTCAAGGCGTGCTGCCCCTCATGCCACATGGGTGCATTAGGTAAAATCTCAACTCTTGCAACGTCTCTTAGAATAGGGAAAACTATAGGAATGTGCTTCCACGCTCACAACTACTAAGAACATCAAACTCCAATTATAATGTTATTTAACCAATATATGCAATCACTACACTATACAAAGGGATAAAAGGACTCATAAGGTACAAACTTGTATAAAAATAGAAGAATCACACATCTTTTGAGATTGTGCCATGGAAGTGGTGCACATAGAACAATACAAATAGGCTAAAGCGATTGATCCCCAACCCAAACTCCCCAAATGACATAAATCCTCGAGTAATAGAAATAACAAGATCAATCTTGTCCGCAAAGTTGTTTGCAAAAAGCATACCACCTATGATATACAATATTATGCAACGAAATCGCATCGCATAAGCTACATCATCCACAGGATCATCCAAGGGTTTCATAAATTCTTCTTCAAGAGCTCGTAATAGAATATGATTCCCCCTGATCTGGGAAATCACAGATCTAAATCCCAAGAAAGTCTCACAATAACTCTGCCACTGCTCTATACCTCGATAATATCTACCGCCAGTGATAGCGTTGCCATTAATGGGCAAAACACATAATACCGCTACGTCCTGTAAAGTAATAGTAGTCGTCCCACAAGTGAGATGAATTGTATGCATCTCCGATCGCCATCTCTCAATCATTATTGTCACAAGTGCGTGATCCACTTGAATATGACGGGATCAGCAACCTTACCGTATCCCGCAATGTCTATCAACTCTCTCACTCTGTGCGCACCGTATTGTACCTRTTCCAAAAATTCTAATCTTGTTTCTAACTTCCAATGCCATATAAACCCTATCATCACATAAAAGAGTCAATTGATGATATGCTTGTCTTGTCAAGACAAGAGGGTCTATTGGACCTGGGTGAACATCGACATGTACACATAAGAATATTGAAATTCTTAAAAGAAATTTGACATAGCTTCCTCTATAAATAGAATATTTACCAGGTTAAAAAATGCCACATCCATTAAACTATCTGATCATGAAGCGAAGAAGGGGAGATAGACATAGTCATGAATAACAAAAAAAGATCTTGATTCTTTCTGGTTGGCTTAATTTAAAAAGCAAATGTTGTTTAAGAATCAAGTGAATAAATAGCAAATATTTTTTAAGAACCAAATAATTAAAGAACATTCATACCAGCACACCACATGGAGATACCTTTCTTCCTTATCTAAATGCTTTCTAGGTGAAATTCAACGCCAAAATGAAAACTGCAATATTTCAATTATTTTTTTGTCAAAACTGCTAATGCTTCCAAAATTACCTTTCTATACTTTGCATTGAAGGTAAATTAAGAAAAATAGGAAGGGGAAGTCTAATTTAGGAACATGAAGAAATGCTATGTAGAACATCAAGCTCTTAATTTGCACTAAAAAAATGCAGAAACTTGAAGAATTTAAACTAGGATTGTAACCCTATTTAGAATGACTTTGATGGCAAATGAGATCAATTGAGTAGAGATAATGGTTGTAAGTGTCCATAATCTTTTGCTCAAATATGGTTATTCTAGATGAATATTATTAGTTCGGATGGAAAAATGTGATCAATTTGTTTTGCTAATAAAAAATAACCTAATTTTTGATTTTGATTTGACATTATTGACTTTGATAAACTCTAATGAAATTAGTTTTTGGGATGAAGTTATCTATAGCGCTATAACTTCTTAGGTGCATATTTAGAACTACTTTGAGTACATTAGACTGCAACCTTCAATTTTTCTCAAATTTCAGCTGTGTTTTTAAAAAAGAAGAAGTATGAACTCTTAAATAGGATGTACACAACTTGACACCATCAGAAAAAGAAAAACCAAAGTAGAAAAATCTAAATATCCTTCTGAAACTCCCCAGAGATGTCATCCAACTTTATGGTTCTGTTCTCAGTTGTTTTTTCCACCTGAATACTCAATGGATGTCCAGGCTCTATGTGACACCTATAGTGGTGAATATCTACAATCCAAATAAGGAGGTTCCTTTCAAATCAACTATTAAATCAGAAGATATTTTCCCTACTAGAAGACTATTAGTGGAGTTTACTCGAGCGCAATTTCATCACTTTATCATCTGATTTATTATTAAATGAGAATAATGAGGTTACATCCTATTCAATTCTCCATGAGTCTTTTACCTATAAGGTATAGCTTCCTATGATATGTAAATCGAAGTGTTACGAAGTAACATCAAGTGATAAATTAGCACAAACTCTCAATGATGTAGTAAATACTTTTCATCTTCACAGTTTTTGTTGAAAACAAATTTATAGGTGAAGTTGGCCATACTATAGCTTGATACTTATAAATATATACAGCCAAAGGTATGCTGATCCACTATGTATTTTATCAAATTTCAAAAAGTCAGCATGCAGGCATCTATCTATCTATATACTACTCTATTAAATCTATATCTTATATATATATTATATATATATATATATATATATATATATAAATATAAAATTATAAACTATTATTAAAAACATAAAAGAGAAAAAATAAAGACATACTCAAAAAGTTTTAATTAGAATACCATATTGCCATGCTCTATCTGAAAATTTTATATTCTATAAATTAAAAAAAAAATACTAAGCATTCAACTGTGAAAAAGCGAGCTCAACAAACCTACACAATATGGGAAGCCACGACGTCAAAAAATCAGCTCATTGACGCCAGTGATAGTGCCGTTAGAGATAGCGCCAACAAGTTTTTTGAACTTTGAGGTGGACTTTTTAGTGGGAGAGGAAGGGTTTTATAGTGGATGCCCGTTTTTACAGTGAGCAGGGAGGGAAAGAGCCGTTGGTCTTTAGAAGACAACAAAGGCATCGGTGCAAGGGGTGATGTACATTAAGTGATCCCGCCCCTTGTAGTCCTATCTTTAAATGATCAAATGAACTCCAGCTCAAATTAAGATGCCACTTCAACTGGCATCCTCTTCGACTCAAAGCACTAGTAGCACCCCTCCAGGTGAAAATGCTCACCTCTACAAATTCAGGTTACCCGCATACAAAATCTCATAAGTTAAGTTATTTGGACCAAAAGCCCTCATGTTAGAGACTTCAATACTTGGATGACCACTGGAATCAAGAAATTTAGCTTAGTTTGCAAGAGATTGCTTGAATTAAGAGAGTGTAAAACTGAAAATTCATACTAGTTGATTGAGTTAGGAAACATATCTTTGGATTAATAGTTAAAACATATGGTGTTTTAAATCAAGAGTTGATGACAACTTAATTTAAGATATCATCCAAATAAATTAATAATAAACTCTTAAATTAAAATGTCATTTGTTTTTACTCTTAATTTGAGAAGTGTTTCTTAACTCAAAGGACACATGTGAATTTTGAACTTTTTCAGTTCCCGTGATCTTAATTCAACTGATTTCTCTCAAATTAAATCAAATTTCTTGATTTAAGCAGACATGTTTAAGATAACTAAAATAAAACTCCAAGTGCTGAACTTACAAGTAATAAGAAGAAACACCACTAAATAATTTGAAGTGCAATCCTCTTATTTTTAAGCCAATCACCTTTATCGTCATTGAATCTTGTCTCTAAGGCTCCCAATATGTTCCTTAGAGTCCAATTATGTAGAATTGTGTTTTTAGGAGCCAAAGATATGTTTTTATAGCATCTAAAGCCATTTTCCTTGTGTAAAAAAGCATGAAACCTTTATAAACTATACAAAACTCATTAAGTTACAACTTTAAAAGTGAAGAAATCTTCTCCTATTTTAGAGTAGTTTTTCTTTGTCTGAGCTGCATGTGCACATTTGATAGGCAAAATCACATATGCAATTAGCTTCAAAGATGCAAGTATACATTGTCTACAAGTAATATAAAATGAATATAATATCAATCCCATGATGACTGATAGCGTAAGAAGTACTAGCTAAATTCCTAATAAAAATAAGTTTTGATTTGATTAATTACCACTAAAATAAAGTAAAATTATCTGAGATTATCTAATCACTAAAATTGGTGAATAACCACAATAATAGCTTCATGAGACGGTTAAGAGTCTAAAAAGTAGTTAGAATTAAGAATATCTAACGTACTAATGTTAATGAAGTGCTCACGACAATGTTACAACATCGCCACAACAATGGTCTAGCAACATCAATCATGCAAATCAAGACAAGAAATTTCCTTAGCCTTTCAGTTGTTGGTTCTTGTTCCTATTTCACTAAGTTGGTTAACCTTTCGGTGTGACCTAACCTAAGAGACCCTAAAAAAACAGAAGTCTGAAGGCTTTATGAGCTAAACATATATTGCTATAATGTTCAAAAATGGGATATCTAAAGACACCCAAAACCCATATCCATTCAAGTATTTCACTACTTTAATATCTTTTAATCCTCATGTAGCTTTCAAATTCACCATTACTGGGCAAGAAATAGCAAATATATAACAATAAATACTTTTGAATGAAGCATTAAAGATGTGCAAAACCTTGCTCATAGCATTTAATAGAACATTAAATACATTAGTTCATTAATAACTCTAACTTCTACAAAGTTAGTTCATGCATTTTAAATATSAAGAAATACAAATATTTCATGTTCAAACATCTCAAAAGGTAGATAAAAAATGGAGAAACAAAATCTAAAAAGGTTTTGATGGAGCTCTTTGGTGAAGATCCCTTTGGTTCTTCCTATTTTTCCATCTTGCTCGAAGCTTTCTATTCTTTTTTTTCTCTTTTTCTCTTTTTCTCTTCTCCTATTCTCCTCGTTCTAAGATGACTTAGTAACTCTTTGGTCCTTCTCTTGGAAGCTTTACGAGTGTTGCCTTATTTTGAGGAAAACAAGACACTTGTCACTTTTTTATTTATTTGAGAGGACCCACTTATCCTTTTTTCTTTTTAACTTTATGACATTTGTCCTTTTTTTTTTTTTTTTTTTTGGCTTCCCTGGATAGTGTTTTTCACATGACAACTCCCCTTATTCATTTGCTTATGCTTTACAATCATTTATTGCTAATTTATTCAAGATCTTCAATGTTTTGGCAGTGATGCTACAAACAATGAATACCGCATTTTGATTTTTCTTCCTTCCTTCTCCATCAAGTAAAATCTTAGTGTAGAATTACTCTTTTGCAAAATAACTATATTTTAATTCAACAAAAATTCATGAATTTTAAAATTTTAAATTTTGATAAGAACAAAGTTACTTAAATTAATTTAGACAATGTTTAGGTTAGAATAACAAAGAGTAGTGCTTTAGCACATCAAAGAGGGTAAGAATATACAAATAAATACTAGTAAAATCAATGAATTTTCATGCACATTAGCTTTTAGCTTATTCGACAAAAGGTTGAATTCTTTCTACTAGCATGGTATCAGGATGCTGAGCACTTGCCCTCCCCTATGTAATCTTTGACCCATTTTTTTCACTCTTATTATTATCAATACATTTTCACCAAAAAAAAAAAAACAAATGAAGTTACTTCAAACACTCAAATTGGCATTGATTTTGACCAGATCGAGGTCGAAATCTTCTCGGGGAGCTCATTCGATCCAAGAATAAGACTGAATTAATCATGCATCAGTCTTTTTCTAGCCGGATCGATGCCGATTTTCTATTGGAATTGTTTTATTAAAAGTTTCTTCGCATCTGGGACCGATTCGGGTGGTAGCTGACATTGATTTGGATCGACTCATAATCCCCATGAATCGATTTGTAAGGGGTTCTTGGACCGTTTTTATTCTGGTTCAATCTGGGGCTTTTGATTCTCATTTTGAGCAACCCTTGGCTTCAACCAAGGGTTCTTCTCAATGCCATTGTTCATCTCTTATATTTTCCTCCATGTTTTATAGGGTTTTATCTCATTTTTATTTGAATTTATTGAAAATTCTTCCTACAAAATCAAAACAATAACCAATGGCATTTACACTCAATATATCACAGTTCCCTTGATAATTACCTCATTTTAAATACTAAATACTCTAAAGCATAAATGTATTGCCAATATCTAATAACACAAGAAGAATACTAAAATGATATATTAATTTCTTAATTTATATATTACAAGAATAAATTTAATCGTACCTTCTTAACATTCATAATATATTATCAGTTTTTATGAGCTTTCCACCTCCAATTTATTTTCTTAATCTCTTATGAGAGCAAATTGCTTATCTGCGTTGGCATATGAAAGCTTTATCATATATTATATATCTATACTATATTAAAGTATCACAATCTAATGGGAATTTTTTTTTCTCATATATAAATATAATATTTTACATTGGAAAACATGCAACTCATAGTTATTAGATGAACTTAGTCAATCAAGATGTTGAATGTATGGTTTTATAATCAAATGATCACATGCTCCAAAGCTATCTAGTTTTATGGTAATAGYATTTCATTTTCCAGGTCTTTGTGTAACAATCCGACTCTTAGAACCTCTACTCATGAATTAGTACTAGATGATGACCTAGAATAAATTGTTGGTGAACTAACAACAGATATAGACATGATAGAAGAAGTTTATTCAAGGATTGAGAAATTAGCAGAAGTGAATTCAATGCTTGAATTTCGAGGATGCAAGTCCTTTTCTAACTTTTTTTTCTTGGTTTTATTTGAGAAGCTAAATTCACTTCATAGATTTGATACATAATCACAAAATTGATATGGAATCTATGCCGATTTTTCATCACTGGTTGAAAAGCTTTCCTGGGGACTTTTTTGTACTGTTTTGTCTGTGATTCTTCTTCCTTTGATAATGGCTTGTCATTGTTCAGATAGAGACTATTAAATTTGATTCCTTCACATACATTTTAGATTCTAGCTTACTTCAAGAATATACGGGATCTTCTTTATTCATTTCCTCATAATTATGCTTGTCTTGACAGGCTAGGTATATCATACCTAGAACTAACAGAAATACAGGTTCACACAATATTCCAGGCTACAGTCTCTATTAGCAATCAAGATTTTACCATCAAGCATGTCTCGATCTTCTTCTCCTTTGCATTTCTCCAAAGAATATACATAGAGAGCCCATAAAGAATTTGAAATATGAAGACCCTTATGCTATTGCTATTTTTCTTCTCTGCTCTTTTATCTATATCACCAGCTTTAGAAATGTCCATTGTTATCCTACGAAACGACAAAAATTAGAAAACAAGTTGGCGAACTGACTATGGAGTCATGGCATTGTACGAGGCATGGTTATATTATCAAGGGAGGTGTGGTATGTTTCTCTTTCTTAGTTATATTATCAAGAAGTATCTCAAGTATCAGGACAGATGACTAAGAAAGCATTAAGTTTCGTTTGTAGTCTGGTGTTCATCTCTGTACACACTATTTGTTATCTATGAACTTATTGATTTGAAATTGAGAGAATTTTACATGACAAATAATAGGTAATTAATATGTAGTAATCGTATCATAATCAAGTGTTCAAAAGATGTCATATTATAGTTCAGTAAAAGATAATTTTATAAATAATTATCAAGTATAAACACATATTGATTGAATCTAACTAACACTATAATACAAGAAATTAAAGTTCTTAACAAATATTATTACCTTGTATTGATTCAATAACGACATATATTTTTCTATTTAGATTCAATCTTTAATTATATATTTAAAATGTTAATTATATAATTTATAAAATAATAAGAATATATGATACAAAACAATATACATTATACTAGTAATATGTATATTTAATATATTATTCAAGAATTAATTCTGTTATTATCCTTACATATATCATTGTTAAGAAGAAAGTAATAGGGAAAGAAAAATCATTATTACCATACCACCTCCTCCCGAGAAGGCCCGAATTACTTCCCAAAATCACAGCAAAAGAGAGAAAAACGCATCTTTGTTCCCGGTCGAGTCGAGTTGCCCCAAAATGTTGTTTCTGACAATTCACAGGTCCTGCGAAATCTTGAACACGCCCGCCACGAATAATTTTCATTTCTTCAATCTCCCACAACAATAATCATCTCAAAATTCTCAGTACATTCCTAAATCTCATTTAACTCCAAGTCCAGTATAGCAGAATCAGCGGTCAGTGTTTACATCCTCTGGCTCTTTAATGCTCGATGTCATCTTCAATTTTAATTTAGTTCCAGCTATTGTTTTTAGTAGTTTAAATATTATCTATGTATTACTGATTGGACCATCACGGGAAAGAAGAATGGATTTTGAACCATCAGGAATGGGGAATGATTAGATTGAATTTGACATGATGGGTCTTGGTGACGGAGAAGACACCATTGACATTGAACACCATGTGGACGAGGATGAGAATAAACCTTTTATGAACCCTTTTTACAGCAGTGGTCATGATGGTAGCATTAATGGTGGTATTACTGGGGAAATGTGTGTTCCTGACGCGGATACTAATCTTGAACCCTATGAAGGAACGGGATTTGAATCCGAGGAAGCTGCCACAGCTTTTTATAATTCCTATGCGCGTAAAGTAGGATTTAGTACTCGTGTACGTATGTCTAGGAGGTCTAGGCGTGATGGTGCTATTATTCGGAGATCCTTTGTTTGTGCAAAAGGATTTCGAGTAGAGAAGGATATACCCTCTGGTGATGGAGCTAGGGTTAAACGGCCTAGGGCTGAAACTAGGTTAGGATGTAAGGCAATGCTGGTCGTTAAGATTCAGGAATCAGGTAATGGGTGGTGTCAGGTTTTGTGAAAGAGCATAATCATGAGCTTGTTCCACGTGATAAGGTGCGCCACCTGCGGTCTCACCGGCATGTTTCTGGGCTGGCCAAGTCACTGATTGATACCTTGCAAGGTGCTGGGATTCGCCCTAGTGGGATGATGTAAGCTTTCATAAAAGAATATGGAGGGATTAGTAATGTTGGATTTACAGAGCATGATTGTAGGAACTATATGAGAAGTTGTAAACAGAGAACTTTTGGGTGTGATACTCAGATTCTATTGGATTATTTGAAACAAAAACATTTGGAGAATTCTGCTTTCTTCTATGCTGTGCAGGGAGACGAGGATCAGTGTATGAACAATATCTTTTGGGCAGACCCCAAGGCTCATAATAACTATAGTTATTTTGGGGATAGTGTCACATTTGATACTACTTATAGGTCCAAAAGATATAGATTGCCATTTGCGCTGTTCAGAGGGCTAAATCATCACGGGAAGCCTCTGTTGTTTGGTTGTGCACTTCTCATAAACGAGTCTGAGGCATCTTTTTTATCTGGTTATTTCAAACATGGCTCGTAGCAATGTCTGGAAAACCGCCTGTCTCAATTACAACCCATCATGATCGGGTTATCTGGTTGCAGTCACACAAGTTTTCCCTGAGGTGCGCCACAGGTTCTGCAAGTGGCATATTTTCAAGGAATGTCAAGAGAACTTCTCTCACATGATTCCTGAAAGTCCAAGTTTTGAAGCAGAGCTACATAAAGTTGTTAACTTGACTGAAGCAATTGAAGAATTTGAATCTTATTGGTTTTCCCTTATTGACAGATATGCTCTTGGAGAAAATGAGTTGCTTCAATCTCTTTATACTGATCGTAGACAGTGGGTTCCTGTGTACTTCAGGGACACTTTCTTTGAGGAAATGTCGATCGCACAATGTAGCGATAGCATGAATTCTTTCTTTGATGGATATGTTAATGCATCTACAACACTCCAGTTATTTGTTAAGCAGAATGAGAAGGCTCTGGAGAGCTGCAATGAGAAAGAACTTAAAGCTGATTACGATACCATGAACACTACCCCTGTTCTGAAGACCCCATCACCTATGGAGAAACAAGCGGCTGAGATTTACACTGGGAAGCCATTCATGAAATTTCAAGAGTTGGTAGAAACGCTTACCTTCTTGGCAACAAAAAATAGAGGATGAGGAGGACTTCAAGTTCTATCAGGTTGCAAAGTTTGGGGAGGGTAATAAAGTGCATTTCTGTTAAGTACAATGCCAGGGAAATGCAAGCAAAATGCAGCTGCCAGATGTTTGAGTTCTCTGGTCTTCTTTGTAGACATATATTAACAGTCTTTAGGGTTATGAATGTTCTTACTCTACCACCTCACTATGTCTTAAAACGATGGACCAGAAATGCCAAAGGTGGTCTAATATTGGAGGAACAGACCAATGAACTTTTTAATGGTTCCAGAGAATCTCTTACCCCCAGGTATAACAATCTTCGTCATGAGGCCCTGAAATATGTCGATGAAGGTGTGAAGAGTGTTAAAATTTATAATATGGCAGTCGATGCTCTGCGAGAGGCTGCAAACAAAGTTTCAATGGCTAAAAGGACTGGAGGGAAAATTTCAATTGTAAATAATACTGGCAAAGAAGACTATCCCGTTAATGATCATCAAGAAAATAGCACCGCTGGAGACTGTCCATTAGGTTCAGTAAGTTTTCTGCTATTGTTTGGATACATAGAGCAAGCAGTACGAGTTGTCTTAGAATACTATCTCGCTGCCTAGTTTCCTTGTCACTGATCCTTTTCTTACTGGTCTGCCACTTTTGACATCTCTTTAATTCTGCATAGAAGATAGGTTATGTACTTGCACCCAAGTAGGTTGAGAAATTGTTCTGCCGGACGTAGTGCAATTTTGTTATTGCGACGTGAAGATAGTTGCCCTTTACTTAGGTCTTTTTGTGTGGGGGGAGGAGCAGCCCCTGATGGACATATTCTTAGTAAGCTTGTGTGTGGTTAATTCCAGTATTATATGCCAGCTTGTAATAGTTAGATGAGTTTTAGCTGCACTGCGGCTTCACCAGCAGGTTTTCTCATCCATAGTAGTTGAATTGATGTATAAGCTTGAGATACAGAAACTCTTATAATCTACTTTTGAGTTTAACACTCTGCTTGGCCAAAAAATCTTGCCTCGTCAATTTCTAATTCCAAATATTTCAGAGATGGCCACGTATTAATTGCGTCGACCAAATTTCTTCTCTGATTGTAGATTTCCTCTTTGAATATTTATCATGCATATGTGCATTGCTTCCATAGCCACATGTTTTATTGAATGCTTTGTTTCCTCATGTTCTTCTTATGGACGGGGTAATGTATTATGTAGTCAATCTGGTTTAAGTTATGGTTTCAAAGAAATACCTTGAGTTTTGATCGTTGCTTTCTTTACCTTAGGATGAACAGGATAAGAAAATACAGAAACTCAAGAGGCAACTTGAGCGCGCATGGCGGGAATGTGAAGCGTACAGATCTAGCTTACTTTCAGTCCTGAACAGTATTGACCAGCAGGAGCTACAGTTGACTGTTAAACTCCAAAATATTAGGTTGCGTATGAAAGATTAAATTGGAGATTGAGAATCCTCTCCCTCTCTTGGTGTTGGGGCTTATGTACAGTAATGTATAGAAATGTAATCTTCTAGTAGATAGCACTTGGCTTGTGATGAAATGACTACAAAAGTTGGGTAACCTTCTTGAACATAGGATGCAGTGCTGGGGCAAGTGGCCAGTCCAAATTATATACTCTGCATTCTGTTGCGGGCTTGCATTGTTGGAAGTGTTGACATCATCACGTGTCCAGCTGCAGGATGAATTCGCTTGTTTTCTACAATTCAACCTATGCATGCATCTTCCTCATACTAGAACTACGTGGTTTTAAGGTTGACGTCGCATAACCAACAAAGGGCTCAATCTAGTCCATCGGAGAAGTCGAAAATGAAAGATGATAAAGTTGAGAAAACCTTGTCAGATTAGAGCATTTCAACTTGTCCCAAAAAATCTACCGACTTGGGGGCTTCCTCTGAAATCCCGACTTGGTTCTCTTTATTGGTTATTTCAGACTGAAGATCCTTTTGTTAAGGAGAGATTTGGCTAACATGAGCTCCACGAGCATTGGAAGATGGAAATTCTGTGGCTTGGCAACAGCCACAACTTTAGTTTCTCCAACTAGTTGCATACCCCGTGTATTAGAGGAGAAACATTAATGGAACACTAATGTTAAACAGATCTATTTTCCAATGAGATGATTCTTTTGAAGAGAATCAGAAGAATTTACATAAGCAACCATTGCATAAATATCAAATGCATGTTACACCGACCTGTACACAGGCGCAGACAAAAAGCGAAGACAAAGGGGCCTGCAGGGAGTGGTTTTGGCTATTTCTGTAACTATAGCTAGTCAAAGGAGGTAAGAAGAAACGCAGCTAAGCATTAAAACAACACCACATATTAAATCAAGAAAGAAGCTGCATATGGTTGCCACCCTTGGCTAAGAAAAATTTCTTAACTTCAAAAGCATCTACTTCTTCGGCAAAGGAAGAAATTTTCAAATATCAAGTTCAAAATTTTCTTTTGTTTAAAGATTTCGTTAAAAAAATTTCCTAATTTCAACAAATGGTGCGTCTGTTTTTTCTTCAACCAAAATAAAAACTATCCAAATTTCAAATTTTATATTTTGTCCACTTTTTGACTTCTTTAACCGAGAAATCTTTTTTCCTTTAAGAAGTTTTCTTCGTCCAAATACATGTACACAAGGTGATACATTAAAGAACTCTTAACTGAAGATCAGCATAACCAACCCTGGCTTTGTGCCTTTCGAAGAGATCTTTAAGCGCCTCCACAAACTGGCCATGTACTTCAGCAACCTATCATTGAATTTGAGTAGGGAGGAAACAAATTTGGTTATTATGTATTACCAACTTAATGTCAATCTATATCGCCAATGGAGAACCAATTACAAATTCATGAGGGCAAAAGAAATTCAACAGTTGTCTTACATGTTCCTGGTTCTCTTTTTCTTTCATCTCCTTAAGCCTCATCCATTGTTCTTTTATGTAAAGCCTACTGGTTAGAATACAAAAGTTGAAGTACTGAAAATAACTGGTTCTAAGATAATTCCTTCCAGTCTATGGTGTACAAGGAATATGAAGAATATCTTAACATAGTACGTTTGTAGAATAGGAAGGGTAAGGAGTATTCCATTAATATCTCTTCCAAGTGACGAAGGATTCTTCAAGGTTAGAGAAGATAAACTAAATTGAGTATTCCTAATTTACTAGATTTCTTTTTCATTTGGCTGAAAAAGGTTTAATTACATGGATATTGAACAAGCATATGCGAAGGATAGATATAGTATAGGATACCTCTTCCACTGTGGGTTGTGGATTTTTCTTGAGGACAATAGGCTTACCAACCACAACATGCATTGGATGCCTGAAGGGAAGTGGTGACCTGCAAATGTATACCCCCTTCAGAATTAGCTTGACAATTCATTGCCTAGATCAACAGTTGAAAATATATAGTAAGATATCCTAGATGATCTGCCTCTTGTTCTTGTATTATGAGGTTAAATAAGCCAGACGAGTAAAGACCTTGGACAGGGAAGATCTGTCTACACGTAAAGTAGCATGTGATCCGTGAAGAATAAATACAATCACAATCACTTGTGATAGATGTACTAATTCTCCACCATGGTATAAAAGTAATTAATTTAAATGGTCCAAAACATACACGGCATCTTGAAAAAATAAAAGCAGTGATAAATGACGCCACATCATCATCTTGATCATTTCTCTAGATAACCACATTTCAAAAGCTAAACTACAACTAGGTATACCAAAATGGAATTTCATGTGGTGAGACATACCCAAGAACACCCCAGAAAACAATTGGAGTGAACTTTATAGCTCTAGAAAACTCCAAGAACAATTTGCCACGGGGCTTCCACCAATTGTAGACATTTGACTGCATAGGCAAAGGAAATAGAAGCAAGTATAAATTGACTTTGTGGCAAGAAAGGACAACTATAGGAACAATAGAGAGCTTGACTGAATGAATGGATAAGCATGACACTAATGGGAATGATTATGACACAATGCCAACTGTTAGTCAATCATAACAAAGTAACTCAAGTTTAAATAAGTTCATGCACTTGAAAAAACATCAATATCTAAAGTTCAAGTGMCACCAAAGAACTGATGACATGAACAACAGCACAGAACTGATGGATTTTATCAAGCAGAGAGATAAAATATGATTTGTCTACATATGATTCAGTAATCCTTCTTGATCCCTAAAGTTTTAGGTCAATAAAAGAGCCTGCACCACTGTACTGTTATCCAAGATCACAAAAAGAAACAATTAACCAAAAAACAGCTTAGAAGTGATTCAGACTCTTCTCTTTACTGCTGTTCATAGCAGGACTACATTTACTTTCCTCTTTGTGAGGTGCCATCAGATGTTTCTAACTATAACCAAACATAAGTGCACCTTCAGACTTGAAACTTGGTAATGGTTGAGACACACTATCATCTATACAAGGTAGAGATATCAACTAATAAATGACATGCCATAAGCTCTGCAAAGTATAAGAGGATTTTCAATATAGATACAATTTCATGTTAAGCTAAGTGGATGATGAAAAGATCATAATTTTCTTAAGATGTCCCAAATTTTGAATAGTCTAAATTTGATTTTATAATAGCAGATGCACAGAGAGAGAGAGAGAGAGAGAGAGAGACTCTTAGCATGTGACAACACATACCTGGCCAAAGCAGAAAACTGGAACCAGTGGTTTGCCCATCTCCATAGCAATTTTTACAAACCCTTTCCTGGTTTTGAGGAACGCAACCTACATCAATGAGAATACTGTTAAACACCAACAGAGGTTGTTAGGTGTAAACAAGAAAGCATAAGAGAGAATAGACTTCACAAACAGTGCTGGAACATGAACATGCAGCTTCGCGAGTGAAGCTTTATTTACAAAACTTCTTCCCTTCAGAGAAAAAGAACAGCAGGGACGGCATTTGATCTGCCTCAGTGAAATAGTATCTCATGCTTTATGCTAGGCAGGTCAWGTTCCAACTGCTCTAGATYGAATTCTCATCTTTACAAAAGTATCTCTTCAATTCCTTTTCTCTTCTGTCAGATTTCAGAAGATTTAAAAGTGACAGAATTTGGCATATCACTTCGGAAAAATTATGAAATACTTTTTGACTAATTTACTGGGTACTAACATCTACTTTAGCAAATTTGTTMTTACATTATTGGAAAATGAGAAGCTCAGAATACCATGAATCAACCCCGATCAATCCGGATAAAGATATTTAAAGCCTTCCAGATTAAGCATCTACACTCCAGGAGATGAGTAATCATGACACAGCAGATTCTAGGTGAAAGGGTGATATATGAAAAATAATACAATTCACCGTATCTTTCATCAAGCATTTTCTGTGAAGTTAATTACTTTCTTGGAAATTTTAAACTGCTAAACAAACATTTCTTTCTTACACTCCCATGGACACACACACCGAGTTTAGCTCAGTATTCAAGATCTCATAGTTTGGATACACATGCAAGATCTTATATTGCTTAGCTAAAAGGAGTAGTAGAATGGAACCTCTGAATCATGCTCCATATAACATGCTTCTTGAACTCCACCTGGCACTATGATGCAGCTATATCCAGATGCCAAAAGGGAAATAAAATTCTTCTTTGTTGCTGGGGTAAGTCCTAACCACGTCCATATATGCCTCAGGAATGGTGTGTAGAACACCTGCACAATTTTTTCCCAGTAATTAATGCAATTCATGGATTACAGTACTTAAGAACATAACTTCAGAGGTACAAGCCTCCAATCTTACAGCAGTACTAGCAAGGACTTTGATCTTCTGGAGAGGCATGAAGCCTGTAAGGTCAGATAGTGCGACAACCCCAATTGGCCAAACTGAATGTGGCTCATAGCCAAAAACTGCAAGACAAGGTGCTATGATCACTCTGGCATTGGAGGTGGGAGAAATGTACCAATTCAATCTTACAAAGACCAAGCGATAGTTGAATTAAAGGGAGTTTCAAACTTTTGYACTGCAACATCTTTCCACTGGATAGGRACCGTTGCAAGTAAAAATATCCCAGGACAAAAAGTGGTGCACTGCTGTATATAGCTCAATCAACACGAATACAGACCAAGCTAAAGCAATGCTTCAATCTTCGCTGTTACAGTACAAAAACTTAAAAGGACAACAACAAAAGCACAGACCTATGGACAGAACACGAATAACTGAACTAAAGTTACATGTGAAAGAAGTAACAAAAGAAAAAGAACAAAATTATTTCAAGAAAATAATAAAATAAAAATAAAAAAGAAGCTAAAAAAGGAAATACCATAAGCTTGATTAGGATCGAAGGCCTTATAGTCCTCCACGTAGAGATTAACCGGAAAGTATCCAGAAGCATGCTTGCATATGTACCTGAAATGGAGTTCCCACAAAACAAAGAGCGGAAAAAAAAAATAGAGTTAAGATCTTTATAGGAAAAGGGAAAATTCGTATTGCAGAAGATGGAGGATTAAGATACATATATACCTCGATAATCTTCTTCCCCATTTGCTTCTTTCATCGATTGGAATCACCATAAAAATCATGAGCAATCCAATTACGCTGAAATTCGCATCATAAACCAACGTCTTAGAAAAAGTACTTGTGTGTAAATACAAATATAAGATCGTGAAGATTGCGGAACTAACATGATAGCTTTGGAGAAAGGGAGAAGGATAAACGAAGCCAAGACAGCAAGGACATTGAAATGAACAGAGCCAAGCCAAAGAATCAGCGCCAGAATCGTGTGAACTAACGACCCTCTTTGGGCTTTAAACTCAGCAGGCACCGGCTGAGTCAAAATCGCCGCCGTCTGTTGATTTAATTCACCGTTCCCCTCCATTCCCATAATACCAGGAAGAAAAACCCAATAACCCTATATACGACTCTATAAATAATCACACACAAAATCACGTAATCTACAAAAACAAAATAATAGGAAACGTGAAGTGCTAATATTTGATGAAATTCTTGATTAAAAAATTCAGCTAAATAAACATGACCAATAGATGCTTCTAGCGTCTTCTCTTGGATCCTTGTTTCTTCATGTTCTTCGTCCAAGTTTCAAACTACTATGTACTTGTTCTCGGCTTTCATGAGGATGGGATCGCCCTCTCAGTCACATCATCAACTTTATTATTTTTCTAACAAGAGATTAAAAAGTCTCTTTAGACAGAGAGAGAGCAGGGATGATGATGGAGATGAGTGGGGAAACCCAGGCTGCGAGCTAGTGTGCTAGTTGACCTTTGTGAAGAAAACACGTGCATCCAAGCATTAATATTTTGACTGACCTAGCTTATGGGCCCTTGCTTCTATGCCACTATATTATTTTCCTTTCTTATCCTTCAGTATGGATGAAATTGCGTATTGAATCACCTAATGCGATCATTATTCGGCTCTTAAAAGTAAAGTAACATAATAGCAATCAATATTATTCTTATTTTTATTTTTAAAAGTATTTCACATTCACATATTTTTTTCTCATCTTTATTCTTATTTAATTTTTAATATTAATACACAGATGAATATTTATTTTTGCATGTAATTAATTTTATTTTTTAATGAAAAAATATATATTTTATTTTAATAATAATTCTAAATCATTTTATTATCTCATTAATTTGTATCTCTAAACATATTATAGCATACTTAAAAATTAAAAAATTAATTTATTGTCTTCTTAATTAGTATTTTATTTTCAATATTGATGTATGTGCTGAATAACTATTCACTATCTAAAATAAATATTTTGAATCGTAACTTTTAGGTCTTGAGGAAAGTAATAAAAGTAAAAAAATAAATAATTTCACGAATTAATAGCTATAAGCAAGATTGGTAAATAGTAATGGTATATTATATTATAATGACTTAAATAATTATATGATTTTTAAATAATTTATTTTGTCGGAGTTCATGTTTAAATAACTGAATTTACGAATATGATTTATATGTATTTATCGAATAATTATATATTAAAATGAAATTAAACTCAAGGTTAAAACTATGAAATCATAACAAAGGGGAACCATTCCTCATCATCATATTAAAGTCATTGATTAATATTTTTTTAAAGTAATTCAGAATTTATTTACGGCTATATTTGATTTGTAAATGTGAAGGTTTAAAATTTTTACTCTTCTAATTATAAAAAAAAGAAAATAAATAAGAATATGGAGAATTAAGGAACAAATGAATATTTGGAAAATTGGAATATCATCCTATTCGATCAAAAAACTAAAAAAAAAAAGAAAAAAGGGAATTACCTTGTGAAAATCTCAACTTGAATGAGAGAATAATTGACTGGGAAATTTCTCTATCACCTGAACGCTTTTCGTGGTATAAACTTGTCTTTCTTTGAAAACGAAACAATATTTTATTCATTCATAGGCTTTTCTGCCTCAGAAATTTGCAAGAAATCAGGTGGTGCATAATTCTCCAAAGTAACACAGTCAGACATGCTCCATCCCCATTTAGCAAGGAAATGTGCAGCCTGATTTTTCGTTCTAGGAAAAAAACAAAAACCTTTACAACCCAGCTCTTGTGCCCTCCGTTTAGCCCATAAGGAGATAAATCTTCTTGAGTAGGTTGGAGCTTTATAATTGCAGCTTGGCAGTCTTACTCTACCCCAAATCCAAGTAACACCAACAAATCCGCCAACTCCAAGCCGTGCAGAATTGCTTCAAGCTCACCATGCTCAGCACTGGTAACTCCCACACACAGTCCAGCTACTGTGCTCTCAATTATTTCCTAATCATCCCTTGCTACAACTCCCGCACCGCAGACACCTCGCTTCCAAGCTGTGTCAACATTGACCTTGAAGACATCTGGTCCTGGCTGCTGCCATGACTTCACTTGCACCACCTCACCATTAACCTGGGATGTGTACGCCATACAAGCACCCTGGTATTCGACCATCAGATTTGAGGCCATCTCCACCAGCTCCTCCACCCCCATAAGCTTGTCCTCATAAACCATTTTATTACGCGCCACCCATAGTCCACATAATATCATCACCAACCTCATCGACTCCTCAGTCATCTCCCTTATCATCATAACAGCCCCAATAACACTTCTCTAAAGTTTGTTGCATCACTTAGCACCCACTCAAATCTGATATATGCCTTCTTCCACACCCTTTGCGCAGAAGGACAATCGTAGAATAAATGTTGCTCAGTTTCAATAGCCCAACTGCAGAATGGACATTTAGTAACAGAAACTGGAAACTTCTTTAACAGATTGACCCTCAAGGGCGGAACTCCATGAATGAGCCCCCAAAGCCATGTGCGGATTTTGGAGGTATGTTAAGACCCCACAGCCGAGCCCATAAAAAACCAGCAGGTCCCTTCGAAGGTCCTTGATCTGGGATCGCAAGACTTGTCCCTATCCAGAAAGAGCATCCCAGCTTTGTATGGAAATCTACGTGATTCTCCCAGAGCTCTCATAATGCCACATTAAGATATCCATACATGGTATTTTTTCCAAAGGGATTTTGAGTACCTCATCGACATCACGTGGTAAACGGAGCCCCTCCAGGACTTCTTTCTTCCCGCACGATGGTTGCATGCTAATAAAATTACTCACCCTGAAATTCGTAGGCATAAACCAATTTGGTGAAATTATCTTGAACTCATATGGGGTTGGAAGCCAAGAATCTGCCCATACACGAATTCTTTCTCCATTCCCCACCGTCCACCGTGAAYTTGAAGCAACTCTCTCCCTTCTATTATACTTCTCCAAACATAGGATGTATTCTGCCCAACCTTCGCATCCAGAAACTCCAAATTGTAGAAATATTTTGCTCTTAAGACGCTACCCACCAGCGAATTGGGATTTTGCACTAAATGCCATCCCTCTTTAGCAACCATGGCAAAGTTAAAGACTTCTACATCCTTAAACCCCATCCCCCCTCATTTTTTGGACGACACAATGGCTCCCCTGATTGCCACTAAACATTTCTCCCTCCTCCCTCCTCCCTCCTCCCTTCCCCACCAAAAGTTACGTATTAAGCTCGTAATCTCTTTACACAAACTTACGGGCAATAAAGAATAGGACACTGCCTAAGGAGGGATCGCTTGCAGGACAAACTTTATCAACTCTTCCCTTCTTTTTCCAGACTTAATATAATCAGACACTTCCCTTTTTGACCTACCAATCAAATAGGGCAACCCAAATATTTGCCCCCACCAACAGCCTCCCCGATACCCAACATCCGCATAATGTTACCCCTTAACACCCCATCTGCCCTAGAATCAAATAAAAAAGAAGATTTCTGATGATTAATGGACTGACCTGAAGCCCCCTCAAACGTTGCCATCGATGCTTTGGTAGTCTCGGCATTTGCCTCCGAAGCTTGCATCAATAGTAGGCTATCACCAGCAAAAAGTAAAGGGGATATTTCTGGTGCCCTCCGCCCCATCCTCAAAACCCTTAGTTCTTTCTGCTTAACAACCCCCCTCATTAAACTCAAAAATTCCTCATGCAAAGAACAAATGGAAAAGGAGACAAAGGACCCCCTGCCTAATACCTCAACTTGGTCTAAATTCCCTAGTTGGCTTCCCATTAACTAGAACTTGGAAAGATACAGACCGGGCACACCCCATCACAAGGTCAACAAATGAAATTCGTAACCTAATCTCACCATGAATCATTCGAAATAATCCCAAGCTACACGATCATAAGCCTTTTGCATGTCCAACTTCAGTGCCATGCGGGGCTTCCGACCTCTACCTTTTTGCAACCAGGGGAAGCCTCAAATGCTATAATAGCATTGTCTGTTATCAAAAAGCTCTTTCACAAAAGCGCTTTGCGACTCATCAATGGCCACGGGGAGAACTTGTTTTAGCCTATTTGCAATCACTTTTGATACCAACTTATATACCACATTACAGAAACTAATCAAGTGAAAGTCGACAACTAACTTCGGATCTTCTATTATAGGAATCAATACAATGTAGGTCTTATTAATGCGCTCCAAATACATTCCATTATTCAGAATACCAAGCACCAAATCAAAGACGTCCACCCAACAACCTGCTAGTAGTTTGAGTAAAAAATAGCATGAAAACTGTCTAGCCCGAGGCCTTTGACGGATGCATATCTCTCAATGCCTTATAAACCTCATCACCAAAAGACTCCCTACTCAAAAAATCAATCTGCTCCTCTTATAACTTACAAGCAACAGAGGTCCCCATAAGCACATCAACAAGAATAACCCTCTCATCAGCCTGAACAATTCCTCAAGATAGGAGCATATAACCTCAGCCATCGACCCATCAACGCCATGAACCTGCCCATCACTATCAATAATCTCCAAAATTTGGTTCTTTATCCTCTGTCGTTGCTGGTGATGGTGAAAAATAGGATGTATTTTGGTAACCCTGCCTCAACTAGTTCGTGCGACTGCGTACTCGACAGAATTCCTCTTGYAGCTAGAGAAGATGATCCAGTTCCCTACAACCAGTCGTGATCTCTCTCTGGCTTGCAAGTTAGCAATTAGGCGTTGTAGGAGCTTCTGATTCTGCTTCACCTTATGTAGCAGGTTTCCAAACACTTCCCCGCTCCAGCCTTGGAGGCCCCGTTGTACCCCAAATAATTTATTTAGCACCATATTACTACCATTCAGCATGCTGCTTTCTCCCGAAACCTCTCGAACAATCTGATAGCATTGCTCTTCCGGAGTCCAGTATGTCTCAAAGCGAAAGGGTCTATAATGTCTAGTTCGTGAGAGAATCTCCCATCCATGCACCCGTTCAGATCTTACTGGTGGACCATAAAAACTAAGAAACAAAAACAGCAGGTCGACTAGCAAGAGCACCAACATGATATCTGCAAACTTATCGACACATCATCCCTCCATATCATGGCAAGCCCCCTCTCAAGCCACGCTAATAAAAAAGAACTCCGTTAGGGAACACAAGCAGACGTTGTACAAATTGCATCCTTCTCCATGTAGACTTTGTTTCAAAAAGAAAGATAAGCATGGGACCTTCAGCTTGCAATACATACTGTAGCGCAAGAATTGCTCAGGGGTTCCCAAGCCGCCGACAGTTCCAAGATAAAACGATCATGACTCTTGGCAGTATTGCAAAGCAGACCCCGCCAATGACAGATGCTAGGTAGCAGTCCTTGCAAGCTTTTGTTTTTTTGGATCAGCATATCATGCAAATACCAAATTACCTCCACATTGGTCCACCTTTCTCTCAACCTAGGCCTGAGGAAAACTTAGATAAACCCAGCCCCTGAATGGGCGTGAAAGATGAATGTTGGGATCCCAACCACACCATGCGATTCTCCTCGACCCACCCCTAGCCCACTTAGCTGTGACCCAGCCACCGACCCGGTCAACACTCAACGCCCCTTTCCCTTCTTTAAGCGCTACTCTTAAAGTTATAACCGTCCCATCATGAGCATTCGATCCCCCTTTCCCACTAATTGTGTAGTCAATTCCCTTTCCTCGCGTCCAGGTTCTCCCTAGGCCCATCAGTCCCACACGCCACCTCACTGAGGTATAAACGTGTCTACGGTTGAAAAACGTGTATAAAATGCTTTTATTTTTGATAAAAATATGATTTACATGAACAAAAACTTCACACTTTCCCTCCGGGCATTTGACCTTAGAGTCGAGCCTGCTACATCCAAAATTGTCCAAATTATTCGCCAATCATTGAACACCATCCTAGCTGATTCGATTTCGATACAGTTATGATTCTGCTAAAATTTCAGCGATTTTTATTCAAAGAAATGCCTCAATGTTTTTTAAAAAAATTAAGTTGTTTATTTATATGATTATATTTTCTTAGAGTCTCCTAGTTGTTGAAAAATAGTGTGTAATATTTTTGAGAAAGAGGGATATATTTTACTAATAATATGAATCGAACTTATGCGAAAGGTAAGTGGGGAGGTCAGTTTTGACCACTATCACGAGGTTAATTGAAAAAAAAAAAAAAAAAAGATGCTACGTTATTGCCGCTACTCTTGTGGCTCTATTCTTGTAAAACTTCCCAGACTCGCCAAAGTACTTGACGGAGAAAATGAAGCTTTGTCAGTGGGTAGTAGTTGTCCTCAAACATCTTGTTTCCCTCTTTCCAGGCTTGATAAACCATCTATTTGAATATATATTTCCAGTGTCTTGTGTGGCTTCCTATGCATTCTGCTGACTGAATATTTAGCTTGCCCCAAACTTTAAAGAGCTTACTGCCTTGAAACGGGTCACAAAAGCAAGCGGGACCACCAAATGCCATACCTGTCGAATCCAACCACAATCTCGGACAACATGCAATGTAGTTCCCATTGCTCTACAAATTGAGCAACATGGGGTAGTTGTAGCTCCATAAAATTGTAACAGCTTCGCCGTCTTCAGCCMATTATGGGCCATCAACTAGAGGGTCAAAAGGGTTGCGTGGGTCCACTGAACTTCCATAGGCCTTTCCAGAGGTTGCAGTCATTAGGTTGTGCTGTTGGTTGAATAAGGCTATTAGTCGATTTTAAAGTAAATTAGCCAATTGCTGATGGGTTCCATTGAAGTATGTCATTCCCTTCAGGTAGTTGCGATAGAGTTAATTTGCTAAGAATTTGACTTGGAAGCAAGGTCTGTAGAAAGTCTATATTCTAGCCTCCAAAGGGGATACAACAAGTAGAAACAGTGTCCTTAAGATAGGAATATGTGGTATTTCAGTGAGGCAGTGGTAAGAGAAGGGTTCGTGAACTAACCAAATGTCCGACCTAAAAAATGTTGTTTAGTAATTATGTATTTTCCAGTTGAGTCCTTTCTGAAGTAAGGAGTACCATGGTTGATAGCTTTCCAAATTAGAGAGATAGTGACTATGGTTTTAGGATCCCAATATCAAGGCCGCGAGCCGTATTTTTGGGTTAGAACTTGCACCTAAAGACTGTCTGGATGTTTCAGAAATCTCCAAGCAAGTTTGGCCAGTAGTGCTCGATTCATTAACTTCAGTTTTTGAATTCCAAGACCCCTTGAGAAGTTGGCTGACAAATTGTATCCCAAGATAGTGGACGAATGGATGAGTTTGGTTATTGTCCCCCCCATAAAAATCTGCAATTTATTCTATCCAAATCCTCGAGGATACTAACAGGAAGTGTGGTAGATTGTACAACATATACTAGTATAGTTGTTACTGACTTAATCAATAAGGCCCTGGATGCGCGTGATAATACCTTATCTTTCTGCCTCGATAGTCTCTTATGAACCTTATTTAAAATGAGAGTGAATAGTGATCTTTGCACTCTACCATGAATAATTTGAACCCCTGAATATGTGCCCAAGCTKGAAGAGATAGGTATTCCAAATTGAGAGCCGATGTTACCTTTTACAGAGGAGAGTGTGTTAGGTGAGAAAAGGATTTGGGATTTTCGTGCATTTACCTTTTGATCAGACTCTGTACTGAAATCTCTCAATACTTCCTGCACAAGTTCAGCTTGTCTCCACGTAGCTTCACCGTAAAGAATTAAATRATCAGCGAAAAATAGATGGGTTAGATGAYGGCCATGCTTTCAAACTTTTAAACCCTTCCAACAATCGGTCTCAGTGAGCTCATGAATTTTTTGTCCAAGAACCTCCAAACCAAAGATAAACAGATAGGGTGACAAAGGCACAAACCCCGCTTAGGATTGAAAGAATCTGACTTTTGCCTATTCCATAGGATAGATAAGCTTGTCGAAGTCACACAAAACATAATCAAAGCTATGATATCTTTTGAAAATTCTGTATAATCATGTACGGTTTCAAGAAAAGTCCAACTGATATGGTCATATGTCTTTCCAAGATCAACCTTTAGTGCTAAAAAACCTATCTCGCCCCGTTTAAGCCTCACAGACTGGATAGCTTCTTGTGCCAAAATTATATTATCCACCTCTTGCCTTCCTAGGATGAAACTACATTGTTCTTTTCAAATCAATTTATGGATTAGGGGCGGAGTTTGTTAGCTACCACCTTTGTAAGTACCTTGGTAAGAAATTAGCAAGAGCAATAGGCTCTTGTTTGGGGAAAAGTGTTATCAAGGTAGTATTCAGTTCTCTCGGAAAATTACCCTCCTGGAAAGCTTTCTCAATAAACTTGACAACAAATGTTTCCGTTGTCAACCAGAAACATTGAAAGGAAAAGGGTTCAAACCCATCGGGCTCGGGGCCTTTATGGGGTACATTTCAAATAAATTTGTCCTAACTTCCTTTGGTACAACAAGAGAATTTAGGGCATTCTGCTCAAGCTCATCAAGCATAGGGAAACACTATATGTCCGATTGACAATGCACCTGATTATTCAAATTGTATAGGTCCATGTAATACTGTCGGGCCAGAGCTTGCAGTAAATCAATATCGTCTACCCATTCACCGTTAGAGTCTTTTAATTTTGTAATATTCCTCCGCTATCTCTTGATGATTGCCAGGTAGTGAAAATACTTTAGTATTTCTTTCACCATTTTTTATCCAATCTATAGGTGCCTTTTCCCACCACAAGGCCTCTTCCTGTTTAAGGATCTCTAGATATTCCTCTCTTAGCCACACATTAAGATCAGATGACTATTGTGAACTATGTACTACTAGCATTGTATCCCTTAAATCTTAGTAATATAACGTTGTTTCTGGTGAAATATGTTCCCAAATTGCACCATGTTCCATATGTGTGAGCCCTGCAGAAGGGGTGTCATATTATCTCCCAGTAGGGTACTTGGGTTTGCCCAGCATTGGTCTACCAAGGTATGAAAAGTAGGTTGCGAGAATCACACCTGATTTAGGTGAAAAACAGGTTGGGCAAAAGGCAGTTTACATGTAGGTATGCAAGTCAAAAGAATATGATGATGGTCTGAATGTACTCTAGCTAAATGATGTACCTTGGCCTGTGAAAATTTACATTGCCATCCCCAATTACACCAGACTCTGTCTATTCTTTGTTGTATACGAGCCCCTCTCTCATGCTTGTTGGTCTAGGTATACCTCGGACCAAAGAAACTAACGTCCACAAAACTACAATCGTCAACCATGCTTTTTAGTGTTTCTCTTTGACGGCATTGGACTTGCCTCCCTCCTTTTTTATATCCTGAGTCTAGCACTTGATTAACATTGCCCAAAGACACCTAAGGGGACTGGATAGTGTCGCTGACTTTCTTAACATACTCCCATAATTCTCGATGAGGTATAGGCGAAAGAGATAATCCAATCCACGACACTACATGCCCAAGTGTATAAGGTAATCAATTGATCATTTTGTGCTAAAAGTACCAGATTGATATTGTTGGGTTCCAACACACCCATATCCCACCTCTGGAACCTTATGTCTCAATTGCTATAACATGTTGCATATTAATTCTATTTTCAATTTTGTTGGCTCGGCTACTAGGACATTTTGGTTTAGCTAAGCATAGGACATCTAGTTTATAAGACCTACAAATATTCATAATACAATGGAGAAAACTCTCCAAATTAGCACTTTGTATTTTCAGAAAAGGACCTTCATTAAGAAAATAATTAATTAACTTGTGGGAAACTCATTCCCAAATTAGTCTCCATGAGGGACAAAAGGCCCTACATATCATCCGCATTAATTTGCTGTTCTGCCAGTAGGGGATCCTCCTCTTGGTTCTAACTAGATTTATTTGGTGTTATGTCACTTTCAATATTGTCTAACTCCATACTACCTTGACCTGGTGGAGCTTGTGAAGCACTATTTGGATCTAGCTTATATAAGGCCTTGTTCTGCGAAGTTGATTTGGACAAAGAATTGGTTGTTAATAGGGCTATGTTCACAGAATTGGAGGACTTCTGCGATAGAGCTTGCCAAAAACCTATTTGCACAATCACRAGGATGTCGACTYGCAGGCCGAATCTATTGCKTGGGGATTGAGTAGCAGCTATTCTTTGGGCCTTAGGACCTTGGCTTGGGTTTTCATCGTGACGCTATAGGTGCTTCGGTGGTTGTCTTCTTCTTAAGCCCACTAAACCCAGCCCTCGTATGAGTACTTCAAAAAACTAGATTGGAAGGAAAGTCTAGGATGGCTGAATATGGGCTTGAAGTCATCTAATATTCTCCTGATAATATTTGCCAAGATTGGGGTCATCCAAAAGCGAGATTCTCAAGCCCTGATTTGGTTGACTATTCCTCTCAGATTGTCTAGGATTCTGCATGGAAATCTGCTAGTAGCAATCCRTGATTGGTATTCCCAGCGTGGGGGTTGTTGGGGTCTTTGTGTAGCCTTTGGTTTTGGCTGGGCATGCTTTTGGTTGTCGCTTGCGACCATTTTTGTCAAAAAAGGCTGCTAGCAARGCTAATGTTGCACAACCAGCATCCAAGGGCCACAAGGACCCTTTTGAACAATGTTCTTAGTGGGATATTTAGGAGGGATTTGCAGCCTATCAGAACCTTCAATTGGTTTTGTCAGTTGTGGCTTGTGCAGAAGGGGGCATCCCTCTACTCGGTGGCCATAAGCTCTACAGGAAAAACATATTAGGTGAAGACCCTCATATTCCACCTACTGTATATGTTTCAGAATTCAAACTTGAGGTATCAAAGGCTTATGAGATTTACTTCAATGCACAATGTGCAAATTAACCTCGCAAGGCAATCATCGTGGTAGTGTCGACCTTCACTGCTCGACCAAGAGAATTACTAAGTTCCATGAGGGTTTCCTTGTCAAACATCTCTATGGGGATTTCAGGAAAGCTAACTCAAACGAGGGTGAAGCTTATATGATCCGAAGAAGGTATTGGTCCATGACTAGCTAAGGTCCCTGCTCCAGAACCAGTTCATAATCTTGTTTACTATAGAACTGTACAAGAAACCACCTGCTATCCAAATAAATTAACTCAAAATCATCTTGAAGCTTCCACAATTCCCTTGCTTTCTGTTCGAGCGTCTTAATACTAATAGATTTCCCCGATAGTTTTAAAAGGAGCGCCTTTTCCAAGGTTTCCATAGCCGAGGAAATCGATTTGAAGGAGCATCCACCGAGGGCCATGGGTAGTCACTATCGTCTCCTTTCATGGCACCACTTAGCTCATGATCATCAACAAACTCTTCATCCTTACTTTCTCCTATGTATACAAGATGTGGTGGCTCTTGGTGACACAAAGTGGTTGCAAAGGAATGTTGGGCTACAAGTGATGCTTCCGATATCACAAGGAAATTTAGATCTGAAAGTGGTTTTGTATGCCTGCATTTAAATTTTTGCACGCTCCGATGTAGGGAGTCATTCTCCTTCATAGCGAAAGCATTTTCAGCCATTGTATTATCACGATGAACTCTTGGTTTTTATAATGTTTAACGACATTAGAGTGATAATTGTTTCTTTCACATGGACACCCGACATTAGTCACAATTTTTTTTTTTCTTTGGGGTGGGGGGTGGGAGGAATCAAGAGTTCACTTGATTTATCACATGGGTACATAACTTTTAATTCGATCACCTGTAAAGAAGTTAGAATCATAGTAGCTTATATCAACAGAAAGTGCCATAAAAAAAAATATAGATATTGACTCCCATAAATTATCAACAGAAGTTAGAATCATGTATGATTATCATACATATAGATATTGAAGGGTTATAACTATTAGTGACATGAATAGATATCAATTCAATGTATGATAATCATAATGGGAGATGTCACTCCAAGCTAAATTTGAAACAAGGTTGGACAGATCATCATTAAGTTTAAGTCTAATGTTGCACTTTTATTTATCTTTTGAGTACAATAAAAAAATTACTTTATTATCCTAAAAGTTCTTTTTCATTAATACCGAGTTAGCAAGTAGTTAGGACAATAAACACTTTAAAGGGATGTAATCGACATGCCTTAAATTCACCCAAATCGATATTACTATTGTCTGTCTATCTTGTTTCTTGCTTGTTCTTTCTATTTTCTCCCACATTCCCCCTAAAGTAGCGATGTTTCAAAATGATACGAAAGTGTCTCCTAGCTTCCAACAAGATGTGAAATTCTTCACATCATCTCCTAGAAGATAATGGGATATGGCTATCCTTCATAAACAAGGTTGAATYGATTGAAAACAGTTGGTAAGCACTRAGAAAAATACTTTATTAAATGGTGCCTAACATTATTCAAAACATTAATGATATGCAACCCTTACCATTACATGGATACAGAAATAAAMCAACTTTTCTCCAACAATTTAAATGGATGTCTATATCAGAATGTAGATAGTCAGGATAGGAGTTTTATAAATATGTTTATCATGATACCAAGTAATTCCATATAAACAATTTTCTGAGTTGTATGCATATACTCAAATTGAGGTCCATTTTCTGAATATTTTATTGAGCTATTACATATTACCAGTCATATTAAGAACTAAGCATTGAGATCGATTTTTCGAATATGTTTCCTCCAACTTTAGAAGTACAAATTGATGCTAAAACACATCAGATGTAGTTCTACCTAACCAATCTAATCCTAATTCTGAATGTAGATAAAACACATGTTTACCATGATGTTAGTCCCACGAAAGTACATGTACTCTTAGACTTTATTGCTTGGAGGAACTTCTGAGGCATCCTTCTTCCGCCTTCACCCCTCAGTTCCAAAAGACCTCACTGGTGTTGGTAAAATACATATAGATAATGCAATGTTACAAATAAACAACTAAAAAAAGTAATATTAAACTACCTTTAAGTTCGAACTTTAGCTTTACGCACTGCGTCAAAAAAGGTCTATGGCGACGTATAACGACATTTTTTGAAAATGTTGCATTAAGCCTTACTTAATGATCTATGTTGTCATTTAGATCAAACATCATGATATACATACTTAAGATGACATTTGCCAACAATATTTATCTTTGTGTCACTATAACATTATCTACAACTACATATGTGGCAATGTTTGACTAGATGATGTTATACGTGGGCTTGAGATGACATTTCCTAACGACATTTGCACGATCTGTTAGCACAAAAATAATGTCTCCATACATTTCATATACGTTGGTGAGAATGTCATAATAGAATATTATCTGCGGCAACATATTTTGACGACGTTTCCCCTTTGGTCGCCTAAATACTAGATAAGACAAAATTTGAGCGACATTTATAAAACGTCATTCTAGGTGGATTTGAGACATCATTTTAGAACAACATTTCACTATGTATTAGCATAAACACATGTTATGCTAATGCTTAATATATGTGAGCATTAAAGGTCCTAAAGGAATCACGATTTGGGGTGATATGTGCTGACGACATTTCCCCTTTAGTCGCCTAAACAGTAGATAAATGACATTTGGATGATAGTTATAAAATATCATTCTATGTGGAATTGAAGTGACATTTTAAAGCAGCATTTGCACTGTGTGTTGGCATAAACACATGTTATGCAAACGTTTAATATATGTAGGCACTATAGGTCATAAGAAATCATGATATTAGATGACCTTTGCAGATCATATTTCATCATATATTGGTATATACATTGTTTCTTTAATTTTATAATTTTTCATTGACAATATTAATATTATCTTTATACCGTGGTTGATGATGCCTGATAGGTATGTCGATATGGATTATTATGTGATCTCGTACTCTTTGATTTATAAGTTGACTTCTTGTTGCATTTTCTATTGCCAAACATGCTCAGCTTGAACATGCATTTGTTTAATAAATGAAATTATGGGCCTCTGGTTTACATTTTTTATAGCTAACACGCACTCAGTCTAATTTTATGTATCTAGTAATTTTTATTTTTTGGAAAACCCAATGCTATCCAGTGGCCTCATTGGCCTCACATCAATTCCATTCCTAATAATTTTTAATTGGCAGATATTGTAGATATGGAAATTTTATTAAATTAAATTTCTATAACTCATTTAAATAATTAAGAATAATTTTAAATGCTTCCATTAAAATTGGAAAGTATTTGAGATCTTGACCGATGAATTATCGACACGTGTCAAGGATGACAAGGTTTAACCAATGAAAATCAAGGATGTGGCTCAGCGAATTAAGTAATGCCACGTCGTTTCTAGATATGACTTTTGATTTGCCTATAAATAAAGGCCAAAGCATAAAGGGAAGAGGTCTAGAAATTCATATTAAGGTCCAACAATTGAGAGAAGCTTAGAAGAAAAAGCACCAAATTTCTCCCCAAATCCTGAGATCAAGCTGTGAAACCCTAAAAAAATTTCAAAAAAAAAGAATCAAGGGATTGAGTTCTTGCCATGAGAACATTTGAGAGATTGTAACATTTTTCTTATCAAATTTATAATATTAATACTTTGTTACATATTCCTTTCTTTTGCATTATATTTTGCAGACAAAAGATTCGTGTAAACAAATTTTGGCACGCGCAATTGAACCATATCTATCGTTCATCTCTTCTCTTCAAATCAAATTAAATCAAATTCATCAATGGCTCCCAAATACAACATCTCTAAGGCCATTCCTTCCATATCTACAACAATTTGTGCTGCAGCCAAATCAACCATGTTGGATATATATGCAGGACAGATGATGTGAGTAGGGTGCCATCTGATGCAGAAAAAGAAGTGGAGGTGTACTTATCAAATGATTAGATCTTCGAATACTGCAACCCCATGTTCAAGGATGTTCCTCCTCAAGAAGGAAAAATAGGAGTCGGCTCTATTATACGAGCAACTATGTCTTTGTTGAATGCATAAATCAAACCTCAAAAGTCCAAACATACTGACGGCGAATATACTTTAGATTCAGAGCCACCTACTCTTCAAGAGGATCCGAAGCTCGATGTGATGGCTCATGAAGATCCAACCACAAGTTTATCTGCAATACCRATTATGATAGTAGACATCTCAATTGTCGAAGAACAGARTTCAAATCTAACAAAGTTGGTGGAAAGCCTTGCAAAGCACACTCCAACAACAAGATCTCACAATTGCTRAACTACTATATCGACTTAACAATATCGGAGAAATAAGCCAATCTACTCTAAAACATCCGAGCCTTCAAATATGTCGGGATCTGTGAAAATTCTAGGGAAGCAACCTCAAGCCAAATTTGAATTTGAAGACATGAGAGAAGCGGGACCATTAAAAGAAATTGCAACAATTTAAGTCTCCTCAGATGGACTAATCCCTATTAACTAATTAAAGGATTTCATCATGCACGCCATAAAAGATAAGTTGAAGGGAGTACTAAATCTTATTTAGCATATTCTAAGCCAACTTGAAGATGTCTATAGGTTATCAATCTCTAAAATTTRAGCAATTGATGGAAAGGGAAAGCCTAAACAACACATTGCACATTTTATTGAGACTTGCAACAATGTTGGCATGTATGGTGACTACCTTGTTGAGCAATTTGTTTGATCTCTCAAGAGAAATGCATTCGACTGGTACATCGATCTCACGGATGGATCCATTGACAGGTGGGACAAACTTGAGTATGAGTTCCTCAACCGCTTTTACAGCACCCATCGAACTGTAAGTATGTTGGAACTGAGTCATAGTAAGCAATAAAAAGATAAGTCTGCCAATGATTACATAGTATGTTGGAACTGAGTTATAGTAAGCAATAAAAAGATAAGTCTGCCAATGATTACATAGTATGTTGGAACTGAGTCATACTAAGCAATAAAAAGATGAGCCTATCATTGATTARATCAATCGATGGAGAAGATCCAGCCAGGATTGCAGAGATCGCCTCTCCGAACAATCTGCAATCGAGATGTGTATCTAATGTAAGCATTGGGGCCTCCAATACATTTTGAAAGGAATTCAACCAAGAATTTTCAAAGAATTGGCTACACGAGCTCGTGATATAGAGTTAAGCATTATGCCACACGAAGATCAAGGAGTTGAGGTACCTGAGCCACGAAAGAAGGAAAAGATCGATTTCAAGAAAACAACTAAGCCATCGTCCAAGTATGARGGGGCAGCATCCATGACAACAACTATAGCACCTGTCAGGAAACCTTAAGTAAGCAAAAAGGTTACAAAGAAGATAGATACTGCTCCAAATCTTGGAAGAACACGCATGATTTTGAAAAATATGCAAAGTAAAAAATATCTATCTCTCAATTCTAATGTCTCAAAAATATTTGATGACATATTGAAAGCTGGGATTATCGAACTACTAGAGATGAAGCTACCAGAAGAAGCAGGACAGCTTAGAGATCCAAATTATTGCAAATGTCATCGTCTTTTTAGCCATCCGATTGAAAACCGCTTCATCTTTAAGGATAAAGTCATGGAATTGGCTCACAAGGGGCGCATTTTTTTAGAGGAAGACAAAAGTGACTGCTAATTATACAAGTACTATACCAAACGCTTTCTTCTATAGATCTATCAATGCAAATGTTGGACACATTTTGCGATCACTTGAACACTTTGTTGAGATCAAATTTGGGCAGCTCGACATGATGAAGTTCAACATAAAACCCTCACCTAAATTTTATTATAAATAAGCTAACTTAGTGACAGATACGATTGCAAAGCCATTTGAAAATATTAAAGGTGACAAAGCTGATGATTCTGATTCTGAAGATTGGACAGTTAATAAAACGCTAAAGAAGTCATAAAAAGAAATCTGCAAATAAGAAATCGATCAAAAGAAGCAAAGCAATGAGAAGGAATATACCTAAGCTAAAAAAAGTTATTCCTAAGAAAGTCGTCAAAGAGTCAAAGGTTTCATACGTTACCAAGTACCAGCGACCCACTACATTGGGAGAGTTCTTTCCAGGAATATTAACTGATAATCTTGAAATCATCTCTTGTTTTGTCATAGGTAAAGTAGAGGTAAATGATTCCAGCCTTTCTCTCRAAAAGATTTAATTCATGAGTATTGTTCTTTGCAAATTAAGGGGTGTACTTCAAATTCAGTTGRATGTATGACGTCAATAACCTTCAATGATGATGATTTGTTGCTGGGTTTAAAACCTCATAATTGACTTCTATTTATATCTGACTATGCGCTAGAAAAGAACTTAAACCGAACACTACTGGATGGAGATTATGTAGTCAACATTCTTCCTCTAAACATGTGAAAAGAACTCGGCCTTTCCATGAGAGAACTCTCCCAGAGTTGCCTGATGATCCAAGATTTTAATTAAGGAGGTCAAACAGCACTGGACACTATTCGATTAGACTTGCTAATTGACGAGATGTCATCGAGTGTTCTGCTTCATGTAATTGATTCTATTACCTCTTACAATATGTTATTGGGAAGGCCTTGGCTTCATGAAAATGGAGTTGTACCCTTGACACTCCACCAATGTTTCAAGTACATCAATAATAGTACTATGAAGAAGATCGAGATTGAAGAAGGCATTTTAGTGTAATATTTTCATTTTCTTTTAGTTTCAAATTATTCAAAAAAATGAAAACTCAAAATAATAATAGGATTTGAAAGTTCTTTTTAGGGTCTTAGCGTTTCCTTGCTTTTCTTGTTGACAGGAATTTATGAAGCAAAGAAGAAACAAGAAAAGTGACTCCGGCTTCTCCTTCCTTTTTGCCCTTTTCGTGGGATTAATAGGTTTGATGGGCGGGTTCCTCTTAAAGTTGTTGTTCCAAAAGTTGTAGAAAAAAATTATTCTGCTCCTGACTAACCTTTACTGAGACCGCACAGAATTTTCACTTGTATGACTTGGCTTAATCTTCCCTTGGGAAAAGTAAACTTGTAAAGAAAAATGCCTCTTGATCTTATGTTCTTGCTTTAAAGCATGCTATTCCCTGGATCGATCGCCATTACAGTACAACCCTGAAAGCRATCTTCAGTAGAAAATAAGTATACAGACATTGTAGAAAGCTGCATTTTGTTTTCCCTAAATAAGAAGGTATGAATTAAAACATGGAAAATCTACATTGACCAAGGGAAATATGCCCTATTACAACATAATTCAAGACGAAAACGATTCTTCATTTCAATAAAATCAATGTCGTCCAAAGCCGATCACCACAAGTTTGCATCACACGTTAATATACACGTGCTCTCATCATCATCTAAACTTGCTTCCCCTTTGATTTTTGTTTATAATCATCACACATATGGTATTTCATATTTATCTTACATTTAATTTCGATAACTTATTCTACATACATGATTTATAAATAAGCGAATACATAAAAGTCTAAATACATAATGCCAAAGTCAAAATATATAATCTCAAAGTATAAAAAAGTCCYTAACATACATAAAAATCTAAATATATAACTCAAGAATAAAAAAACCATAGAATACATAATCTCAAAATATAAAAAAGTTCATAGAATACGTGAAAGTCTACAAATATAGTCTCAATCCTCCTACGTCGGGATGATTGGGATGTAGAGCTGCTGTCTGGAGCATCATTGGTATCGCAGTGCTAGTATCTATGTGACTGCAGTTTGAGCTCCGCAGCCCTATATGTGTGTTCCAACATCTCTATATATGAGTGCTGCTTCAAGCCTTAACATATTGATGTGATAAATGATAACCTATCTGCTCTAATACCTATGTCAAAACAAATGTGACATAAATATGAATTTTAATTTATTATATCAAAAATAAATTAAAAATTAAAAATTAAATTATTGGCATACCAGATCCATCTCTAAGTGAATGGATCGAGTAGGGGGCAGGACGATATAGTCGAACGATTTGGTGGTGCATGAGCAGGGTTRTACGTCYGGGGATGAGTCCTTATTGAGTACTAACATAGATAATCAGGAGCAAACCGGTTAGGGGGACTTGCTCGCTCTCCTAGGCATAACCCTTGAATAACATGCGAGCCGTCCAAGTAAAATGTATTTTCAATGTGTGTGCAAATGTGCACTTCCTAGGCTCAGCTGGGCGATAGCAGCCAACAAGCCATATATGATAAGGAGGAATAGTCTGAACATATCCATACTGGGGAAGCACCCGACTCGGCATGTATGGCTCCACTGTACATCCTATTCGAATGGTGCCATGATATAAAGTCATCGCCATCTAACAAATATCAATCATAGCATAGGGAGTCCAATTAACCCAATAGGAGGCAAATTAGTAAATATATCTAAAACATATTTACTTTACCTCTAAATGAGTCATGTTGTATAACTACTCCATATTGCTGCTAGACAATTATGAACTTCAGATAAACATGCTCGCAGACCCATCTTGGGATATGTCGAATCCCAACTATGACGTACAAAGGGAGCAAACATAAGGAAAGATTAAAAAACATGCTTGTTAAAAAATTAAATATGAATATTAATTTGATATTTTGGTTAAAGAACAATTAAACGATAAACTAATTAAGCATGTTATGACACTAACTTGCAATAAAGAAGCACAAACAGCTAGATGTCTGGGCTCTTTAATATCCTCCAAACCAACCTAATATTCACTAACTCGGATAGATGAATGAGACTTAATCCACAAATAATGTACGCTAAATAGATGCATCAAAAAAGCGCAAGCGATGTATTTGGGAGTGCATCCCAACATATCACACGCCCACTAAACGTACAAAAACTTCACCCATCCTAATTTCACTGTTCCTCCACATCTACAAAGATGCACCTAATACTCGAACAAGGGAGGCAATAATGTATACATGCTCTGACCCGAAAAATATAGAAAGTCCCTTGCTCGGTATCTCTAAAATCAACTGCACATCGTGAAGCGTGATACTCATCTCACTAAAGGGCATGTGGAAGTTGTTCGTCTAAGGATGCCATTGCTCAATAAATACCAAGAACAAAGCACTGTTCAAGTGCTCAAACATGCATGAATGGAGATGACTGAGTCCAGACTGAACAACAAGTGATTGCGCGTCTGCCAGCAAGTAGGATGGCAACCACCGAACTACTATACCGTATCAAGTATGACAACTCATAATGCCTCGCTCCTCACCAACCCATAGTCTCAAAGTAACATATCCATCAAACACGAGTAGTAAACTATGGTTAGTCAGTCCTTCAAGAGTTGGCCCACGAAGCATCCCCTCATACATTTGGTCACGTCTAACAAAGTAAAGGACATGCGCCATCTGCTGATCCATGCTATTGGCAATACTATCTATGGTTGTCTYGGGTTAAAATCTAGCACGTAGCGACCGAATGYGATTCTCAAATCTCATGAGAGATCGGATGTGAACCARTAAGACCTAAAAAACGACCTTTCTCTATCCCATATCTCTAACTGCGGGTAGGGAAGAGAGATGAATCATCATCACCTAAACTCAAATCCTGATCCGTATAGTCAACCTCCGCGTGATCGTCAATGTCATCCTCACCTTAAAAGATGATCGGACTGTTTGTCGCTAGATCTACCATGGCTACATCTGGAAATTGAAAAGCGTCATCATACAAGTCCGGTGCCATATTACCAAACTCYGACATCTGGATGATGCAATAACCGGACGTCCACGTAAACGTCCACTATACTTATCACAATATAGACAAGTCTCGTGAGGCTTCGTTGGGCGCTTACCTCTAGCCGCCATTTGTTACAAACTAAACAAAATAATTGAATAAAAAAATACATTTGAAAATGACATATTTTAATGAATTTAAACTAAACATAATATAAATTATGCTGCTAAACATAATGTAAATAAAATAAATTCTATAAATTAAACATAAATAAATATAATTAAATATGTAAACTGAACACAATATAAACATAATGTAAATTAAAAATTACATAAAGTTAATGTAAATTAAGCATAATTAATGATGTAAATTCAAAAAAGTATAAACCCATGCATTAATTGACAAATATAAACACACAACGATAAATGGATTCAAAAGAGCAATACAATGAATTAACTAAACAATAATATAAATAAATAAAATAATAAAAAATTAAATCAAAGTATTAAAAAAAGGAATATAAATTTAAATCAGAAAAAAATACTATGAAAAAAAATCTCAGGTCAAAGCTAATGGAGCCCGCTTGCGCATGTAGAAAACCCTAAAGGGGTCCCAAGGAGTTCCTTCACGCGCCCGGCGAGACTCCTCTAGGCGTCCTTAGTGGTCGCCAAAGGAGCCTCTCAGCAATCCTCCACAAACAAAAATTTGCAATTTTTTTTAACTTTTTGCTCATTATTTTTTAAAAAATATATATTTAGATAGATCGGGATGAATACTAACATTTAAAAAGAGAAATTTTGCAAAAGGACTGCACAAGGAGCTTAAAAAGTGAAAAAATTAGTATTGGAGTTGGGAGGTTTTGAGAGAAACGGAGTGTAGGGAGAGAAATGAAAAGAGAGTTTGAAGAATTTTTAGTTTATAACTGACGATATAATTGAATTTTCATATCATTACGCATAACAATTAGTAGCTATTCTTAGCAACTGCCTTATGTGTTTGTAACTATTTGAATAAATTAATATAAAATTCTAAACCCTAATCCCTAATATTCAAGGTTTAGATCTAGGTTAGATATGGAAAAGATAACGCTCAAAGTTTTATTTACAATTTATCACGATAAATTACAATCAAAATATTATGATAAATCATGAGAAATAATGAGATATCACGAGAACAAATGGATTGTCAAACAAGTTGTCAAATTAAAGTTGGCAAAGTAGCATTTTCCTTTATATATGCCCTCTTGGAGTCTAATAGTTGTTGGAAATTAGGTTATAATATATTCCATTCATTTTTTAAAACATGTCAGAATAGGGTGAAATAGATAGACCTAGGAAGCAATAAATTGGTCTAAAATTTCTATAAAGGTGACATCTTTTACCCTTACATTGGAAAAGAAGAGAATTAAGATAATTAATCGAATGAGAGAAAAGATGTCGACTCATAATGTTGGTTTGAAAATTAATTAAGGATAAATATAAAAATGTATATTTAACGGTGTCTTGCTAAGTAAATATGGCATATTTCAAAGAATAAGGAAAAAAAAAAAAAATCTATTGTGTCATATTTTGAAAAACGATGCTTGCTTGAAAGTTGATAAGGTTTCAATCTTGGCTTAAAGAGGCATCTCTCATTTTGATCGATTCATTGAATTAATGTTAATTATTGCATTCTTATTCTTGTGAATATAATTCAAAAACTTAATATTTTATTGTATTCAAGAATTTCTTGTATCCTAATATTTCGCTATTAATACCAGATTAACGAATAGTAAATGCAATAAACACATTAAGAAAAGTTATTTATATGCATTAAATTCACTCAAATTGATTCCTCTATTTTCTTTCTATATTATTTTTTGTTTTTATCTCTATCTTCTCCTACATTCTACCACTCTAGTGGTGTTTTAAAATAACGTAAAGGTAACTCCTATCACCTAATATAATAACCATGAGAGTTATTCAATTGGATGATCAATGGCTTTCATCAATAACTCACCATATGATTAGGATGACCAGATCTTATTAGACTATCTTTAAACTGATTTTACCCCACTGTTTTTATTCTTTTACCAAACAAATTATTTTTCATGTCAGTAAATTAACGTTAAGTAATGAAGAGTAGAAGGAAGAAGAAGATTCCTCTTCTGTGGGGCTCAGTTTGTAAGTTTCACCACATCATAGATGTATAGTCAGAAAAGGAAAACCAAGATTAAAGTCTAGGCAAGAACCGAGTATTTTATATGATAGGAAATTGGTGTAAAATGCAGAAAGTAGAGAAGCATATYGAAGCTTAATTAACATGCCATAGGCAACCATCTCCTCAGCCAATTTTTGCAGGCTTTCTTACTTTTTCTTCTGCTAGCTTGCTAGCTTTGTCACCTTGCTTCTCCACATCACATGCTTTGGTTGAGTCCTGGTTCTGCAGAGTAGACATGGCATTTTTCAGTTTTATTATTTTAGGCTACTACTTCAAAGCTAAATCTGGAAATGCAAGCAACAGGAAGACTATAATTCAACTAAAAGAGGTCTTTGCATCCTTGAGACATCATTTCATCTTGCTCTTGTTTCGGATCCCCCATTGATGATTTGAAACCATGATCTAACTTTTCTATACCTAGGTCTATCGAAAAGCTTGACTTGGATGTGTTTCCTTCGTCCATCTCTAGACTCAGCTGTAACAACAAAAATGGAACTGTTTAGTAATCTTAAGGCTTAAAAGCCATGTTCTTTTGTCCCTTGGTTCAAAATTTGTGTCTCTACAAAATGAATAAGCAAAATGATGATTCAATGTATATGGAAATTTTAATTGTACAAACATTGAATACTCGATTTTCAAGCATTGCAAGCCTCTCCATGAGCGTGCCCTTAGTTTGAACTTCATCAAGGGCGGATGATAGAGTTTTGCTTTAATCATCCTCTTCTTCTTCTGCTTTTGCTTTTTGTATTGCAGTTTTGAACAAACAATCTCCCTGATAAGCTATGTTTCTTTTCTAGAAGCTGCAGCTGCATCATTTATGACATTCCATTCAAGGAAATTACTAGCTTTGCATGTCTAGAACTCACATAAATAAGAGCATAAACAAAATCTTTTCATCATGTGTAAAACTAAACACGATTGTCTTCCTTTTTTGTGGCATTTGCAGTTTCACTCTTCCCCTTTTCTTTTTTATGCTCTGCTATTTAAAAAACCAATGAGAAACAACCAGGAAAAAATGGATCATGAGGAAGACAAATTGTTTTACCAATGGATCAAGGTGATCCATTCTTGGAAGAACAGGCAAGGCCGACGAAGTAGATTCTTCCTTTTCTTCTTTGTTTATGATCTTATTGATCAAAAGAAGGTTTCTATAAAGTAGAAATTTTGGACCTTGCCTTCTTTAGTATCTTTTGCTATGAAGAGAGGAACATGTCTTGCAATCTATAACCATAACTTCTACGAGGAAGTTCCCTTTTCAATTTATTAGTGTGTGAAAGAGTTAGATATCTCAAAATGTGGACACAGCTTCTGAGAAGTTACCTAGCTTTCAAGTCGAGACTGCAGAAGAAGCTGTTAGGATTTTAATAACTGCCATTCTCAAAGGGCAGTAAATGACAACCACATTACCATTCCATTTTGTCACCGTCTTCTCTCTCTCAATTATTGAAATCTAACTAACTTCATCTTTATCTATTCTCATTCGAATATATGAMCTGATCATGCATGGCCCATTGCAAATCTCAAAGCCCCCTTAAACCAAAAACAAAAGGGAGAAAAGCCAACCCAAGATCTCAAACATGCGGGACTTGCTCGGTGCAACGTCTTGCAAGATGGTTCGTGTGCATTTTGCCACAAAATAAGTCCTCCTTCCGTTTTATGTCATCTGCGGGAAAGTCTTATCTGATGACTGCATATCTTAAAAGTTGTTCCCCAACCAACCCTTCCAAGAAAGGTAAAAGAAAAACGCCGCAAAGGCTCTTGCTTATGACTGGCTTAATCAAGGAAGGAGTTTAGGATGAATCGACGTGAGTCCTCTCCTAAACGTTTTTTTAAGTCTTACATAAAGTTAATATTTTTAAGAAATTTTTATTGAAATTTTATCCTTAAAAGTATCATTTCGCCATTCTAATAATGCGAAAATCAAATTTTTGGCTCCATTTTTAAGTCGATCACGATCACAAATGAGAARTGCTACGCCATGACGTAAGAAGCTTTTTAGAATTTTTTATAATTTTTAAATTTATTTCTATTTATTAATTAGGTTTTGAGAGTAATCATTACAAGGATAGGATTTGTTTTTTTTCCTATTGAAAGGATCTTTATTCTTGTACTTATTTCATACTTTCATATAATTATTAATCAAATTCTAAGAGTTTCACCCAAAGAATTGATGGATTTCAATTTTATCTTTTTTTTGTTTAATGCTCGTAAATCTCACTACTTTCCAAGTGCGTCAATTTGGTCCACTTCTTCAACAGGTGACACAAAGAATTCAATAGAGATAAAATGCTTTTCAAATTTCTCATTAACAAAAGACTTGAAATCTTCTAACTTGAATCAGTCTAGTATTTCAAGTTGTCAAGAAGATGGTTTAAAGTATGTGAGAATTCTTAGGTAATGAGGATATAGAGCTCAACTTTGTATATATATCTTTTCCTAAATAGAGGAGAAAGGAGGGGTGTTCAATATTTKCATGGTATACTTTTTTGATGTGCAAAGAATYTATACTAGGAAGTTTACTGAATTAAAAGATCTTCAATCTCAGAAATAACATATCTCAAGCTTTAGGGTGGTAGAGACTAGGAGCGAAGCGACTCTTGGGTTAGGGTGGCTAGGCCCATCCAAATTTTAGAAGAAAAAAAAAAAGATAGATATTTAGCCCTTACTCCAACTATTTTTAACTCAGCCCAACTAATTTTTCAATCTAGTTGAKTTTTCTTCTYGTATTCAAGCCAAAATCTTGAGAATAGTGTTGGAGCACTATAAACATGTGATGTTATTGGTCATGAAAGATTTTAGGATTTATCAACTATTTTTGAATTATGTCAAATATTAATTGGGATAAATAAGTCAATATCTATAATTTGATCGAAGTGCATTTCTCTCATTTGTTATAGCTTATAAAACATAATTACACTTTCTATTAATCTATTTGATTCGCCTTGTTTTAACCCCTTCAGTTTCTACCGCCAATCGAACTAGTATCTTTCAGCTATGAAAGTTGTTAAAGACAATTATTTGTAACAATATGAAAGAATATTTCTTAATAGATTTTATGATCAGCTAAACTGAATTGGTGTTAGTTGGAGGAGTTGATAACAATACAATAATTAGTGAATTTGATTTTAAAAGAATAAAAGAAAACAACTTTAGCATAACTTTTGTTCCATGTTTTTAATGTATTSACTATTAAGAACTTTTGTTTTGTATGTTTTTAAGTTCGTATTTTTTCACATATTTTTTTTAAGGGATTGTTGAGCATAATGATAATATATTATGCGTAATGATATCTAATTCCTATTATACCCTCATATATAAATCAAAATTCCTTCATAATTATCAAAATCTTTCTCTCTCTAAACTTATTTTCTCTCCAACACCTACACTCTAATTTAAAATTTTGAAGCTCGATTCACAATTTTTTTTGCTAAATCTCTCCTTTTAAATGCTAATATTCGTCCAATCTATCTAAATATGTTTTCTTAAAAAATGATTATTTTAAACTGCAAAAGTAAACAAAAATTTTTAAAAAATCAAATTATTTTGCTTTTCACTCTTTTTTGTTCAAAAAAAACACATATTTAGATATATTAGAATGAATACTAACTTTTAACCGGAGATATTTCATGAAATGATTGCAATTTGAGTTTCAAGATTCGATATTAGTGTGTAGGAGTTGAGAGGAAACAAGTCCAGAGAGAGCAAAAAATTGATAATTATGAAAAATATTTGTTTATATATAAGGATATAATTATAATTTCATATAGTTATGTATAGCAAGTAATAGTAAGGTTTAGCTATTTATTTTTTTAATTTACGTTTTGAAATAATTTAATAAATTATATTAGGTTAAGTTAATTTTTGTAAGCTTATACTTTTGTAACTATCAAAAAAAACTTTTAAAAAAAGTGGTTCGAAAATAAATAATTTTTATTTCAATATCATCAATCATCAAAAATTGTTTTAAAAATGCATCTCTAAGTATTCCTTTCGTTTCYAAATAATTATCATTTTAGACATAATTACTCATATTAAGGAATTTTTTATTCTTATGCAATTTTAAATAAAATAACAATTCTAACATTACTTAATTATTCTTGACTTTTTCAAAAGTTGAAAAAGTTAGGAGACATTAGGACAAGTAATGTGAGGTAATATTGGAAAAAGAATATTTATTATGTTCTTAATTTACTAAAATGACAATTTTTTTTAAAAAAGAGAATTAAATGGATAATTATTTTAAATTGCATGGATAACTATTCCAAAAGCGATCTTTTTTTCAATTTCTTTAGCTACAATTATTTTAAAAAGCAATAAAAATTACCTCGATAGTCAACAACTAACCCCAAAAAATTGTAAATCCTCGCTCCACCCCCAACATCAACTTTCAAGCGCCGCTGCAATTGTATCGACCAAGAAATTTGTTCCGAATAAATCACTGCAACCTTAGAAAATGAATCGTTTCAAACCACGAAAGATTCCTAAGGCTCTCTTTATTCACTGTTAGATTCTTTATTTGAATCCCGAAGAATCTAAATGCATCTGTCCATTTATTCAATTAGGATCAACTCCAGGAAGCACTTAGTTGTATAATATTCCATTGTTCTTTCTGATGTTGATACAAATAAAAGCCTACCCTATTATACTTAATCCATACAAATTCATGAAGTACAAGAGAGAAAGTAGAATTAATCTTTATGAGCTCTATCATCCCTATCAAAAGCCTTGAGCAAGCCATATGTGATAGCCATAGAAATTCACCCTCCAAAAAGAACTTTCATAGCAGATCTCCTTATCCGTGAACCYCCAGGATGAGCTCCAAGTCCCCCAAATAAAGTCAGTGTCTATGGATGTTACTACCATTATGACCAAAACCGTAGTTTTGTTTGGAACAACCACCATAGCAGTGGCTATAGGAATAAAGGAACCACCAAGACATGCCAAGGATGATGCTGCTGCTACCTTGTACAGTTAGACAGCATATCATTCCTATCATCTTGCTTTGCAGAATCTTGCAGCATGATCACTTACCATGCTTTTCATCACAGCAGATCTCGAAGGAGCCACAGCATGAGCTGAAAGCTGTTGTATGCTTAGAGAGATTTTCTCTTGAGATGGCTTGTGGTCACAAGTCATGAGCTTTACCAATGGGGTTCCGCTAGGAATAGTTGAAACTGATGGTGTGGCTGAGTTAGTTTTGGTCTTCTCGGATTTGCTACAGTTAGATGAGGACTAGCAGAACTTTGAAGCTTGATGTTATTAGTATCACTAACTTCCCTGAAAAACTCGCTATCTGAACTACATTTTTTAATCAATATTGACTTTTCGATATCCCTCTGGGTCGACACAGAAATAAACTCTCCTACAGCCATGCTGCATGCACCTACAAGAGCTCCCGCRCCAGAGACGATCATGGACTCCTGATCCTCTGTTGCTGCCCCTATTCTGAGCATTAGGGATGCAGTGGAAAGCAATCCATCATTTCCACCTAGGATGGCTGCTCAAAGCCATTGAGCTCGTCTCACTTGCTGTATACCTTTCTCATCTGCAGAAGGTATAGGAAGTCCAGCTTCAGTTGGCAAAGAAGCAACCATTCTTTGTGATTTTTATAAGGTCAGCTTCGAGAGTGTGGAATTCGAATGTTGAGCAACTTCTTTTTACTTTTCACTTGATTGGGAGACACACTCGAGCACGTGGAAGCAATATGTTTAGACATGGTAAAGAACCCTTTGCCCGTGTATATCTATAGGGCGGTGACCAAGAAACAGAGTAGCTTAGGAGGATCTATAGGCTAATGACCATGAAGCAGAATCGCATAGGAGGCAACGTACAAGGATACAAACTATGAAGATGTCAATGTCAAATTTGAACGTTAAAGCCTAAGAGTTTTAAGAAGCCAACAATAGACCTTTCCTAAATACTAGCTTAGGTGCCTAACGATTCTTATCCCATAGCTGCGGATAATGACATCAAAATACAATCAGCTCATAGAATCCAATTTAGAAAGAACGAAATACATGCATCTATATCTATTATTTGTTCTAATAAACCAAGAATCTAGATCGAATATGATAGAGATAATTGTTTCTGTACCTTTCGAGCTTAGAAATCTAGATCAAATATGATAGAAAATCTCAATCAATCACTTAAACTATCCAACACATCAAGCATTATTATCTACTCCAACAATTAAGGATAGTTAAATCAATCTTTGATCATTTTTTACATGGTGTTAAAGCTTATGTTCTAGGGTTTCTTTTTCCTACTTCTTGTGTCAGTCTCTCTCTCTCTCTCCCCTATTTCTTCTCCTCTTCTCCCTATTATTCTTCTCATGGCAGATTCATCATCTTCTCCCTTTCAAAACACATCAAAATACCTCAAGCTTAATGACCCCAATTACCTTGCATGGCTCCGCCGGATGAAGCCTTTCCTCAACGGCTCAGATCTCATGGGGCATGTCGATGGAACCATACTCACACCACTTGCCACTGTCGTTCTGGTGAGGTCAATACAACTACAATCATCCCCAACCCAGCCTTTAAGAAGTAATTCCAAACAGATGCAGATTATCAACATTATTATCTTATTACTAACTGAAAGTATAAATCACCTAACTATTGGCTGTGATAATTCCAAGAAAATCTAGGACTGTCTCGCTACTCGCTTTCCTTAAAAAAATTGAGGTAGAGCTACAAGCCTGAATTGTAGCTCTTTGATCTCAAAAAGGGATCTCAATCTCGGACGCTTATCTCCAACAGGCTAAGTTGATTGCTAATTCCTTAGCCTCCATTAATAAATCTATTGATGATTCTGATCTTGTTGTTGCTATTCCTCACAGCCTTGGCCTAGATTATATTATGTTGCACACTGCATATAACACRTCCAGATTAGAAACTACCCTAATTCGGGAATATCACCAACTTAATTCTCATATATTTAAAATTTTAGGGAAAGCTTTTGAAAATAAARAAATAAAATTTAAACGTTCAATAAGTTCATAAATAAATAGAAAATTTTATTAACAAAACAACTCTTGGGTATCAAAGTCTGCTCTCAAACAATCTCTACATGACATCTGGTTAATCATCACATAAAACATAAAATAAGGAAATATGGGATGAGTTACTAAGCTCACTAAGTAAATCCCATGCATGTATGCATGCGTCATGCACTATATGTCATGAAATTAAAAAATTTACTTTGCTAAAACTTTCCAAAAAATTTCCCTTTCATCAAAACTTTTCAAACATTTCCATTTCATGAAACGTGAGCTCACTTGGCGTAATGCCTAGCCATTAAGCTTGCAGTGGGCCATTACTCTTTGGAACCCGATCACATTTTCTACCGGTAAAATTGCAAAYTGATTAACATTACTTTAACTTTTCCTTTCACTCTTCACCTCGCAAGAGGTGAACATCACTTACTTTCCTACCCTACAAGAGGGTTAGGTTGGGTACGCCAGTCCCCCTCGTCCATTTCCCACTCACATCTTTCATAACTTAGGCTTTACACCCTTTTTTAAAAATCCTTAACGTTTGGAAATCATTCATCATAAAAATAATATCTTTTCAAACTTCATTCCTCYAAACATTTACTTTTCCAATTTCATTCTTTAAAACATTTCCTTTCTTGAATGCATGATTATGTCCATACCAGAGAATGCAACTACTGCAATCTATATGCTCATGGACCACATGAACTCTTAACTTAAACTTCCCAACATGTCATCGAGTAGAAAAATTCACATACTTGAAGTAAAACCATAAATCATATCACATAAAAGCAATCCAATTATGACCATGATCTCACATTCAATTCACATAGAAATTTTCAGTCAAGATAACAATTCACACGTATCATAATTAATGAGAATGTGGTAATTTACTTACATACTTCAATATCCATTATGAATTCACATTCAATTCACATAGAGATTSAATAATAATAACAACACACTTGCATCATAACTAAATGAAAATGTCGYAATTTACTTACTCATAATCCTTATTAAATTTGTTTACTTTAAATCGCTAGRGGCGTGCCTTGGTTGCCCACAATGTCAATGTGCCACAATATCCTAATATTCTTACACAAAGAATATTRATCTGAAACTTGTTTAACCAAATACACTCATTTAATCCAAGTGTTTACTGTTAATACCTTCATCGTTTTTTGTATGGTGACCTTAACCAATAATTTCTCAAGATTAATTTCCATGTCAATAAAAATCAAACTGCTAATAGTACAATTTAATTTCACGACTCCCAATTTGTTCTTAAAATAACAATAATAATCATAATCACAATATACATTATTTTATCARACAAACCCTAAATTTCACTCTAAATTATATTCCAACATATTTTTAGAATTATATCCTCCTTTTACTTAATCGTACTAACTTAAATTTCAAATAAACATATTCTATATTTTTCCTTAATTATTATTACATAATACAAAACCTATGTCATTCGGTTAATTTAAACGAAGAAACTAAGGATTCACCTCGATTCCCGAACCTTAGGTATGGTATCAAGTCTAAGATGTAGTGGTAATGTCATCCATCATGCTCGGTTGACAGTCGTACGGCGTACGGTAGACTGCAGTCATGCTGTATTTCGATGCAACTAAGTCAAGTGACGAGACAACGGATAGACTGGAGTGCCATCCTGGGCATCGGCAAAGCAGACGAGATGAGAATAGAGAGAGAGAGGGAAAGTCTTTCGGCATCAGTGTAGGCAGCGAGAGGAGGCTAGCAGTGGTAAGGGAGTTAAAAAGAAGTTGCGCCCATTATGTTTAAGGAAGAAAATGAAGCAGAGCATCTTCTTCAATTGGTCATGTTTATATATAACTACAATAATATAACAAATCACTCTTCTTCAGATCATAATATTATTTTGTTGAAAAGCTCTAACCTTTAACCTAACTAAAATTGTCTTTTCAGCGAGTCAATTTTTATATACTTACCAAATAAGCGCAACTATAATTAAAATCTATTAGTTTTTCTTTGTGATTCCTACAATCGAAACTTAAATCTGATTATAGATTTGCAATAAAAGAAGACGAGCTCTAACGGTGTCAAATCTAAATTTCAATTAACTAAGACTTTCTAATTAAATATACTAATTAAAATTTTCAACTTTAATAAACATTACTCACGCACTTAATGCATAACAAATAATAATAAGTAAAATAATTATTTATTTCTTAATCTTGAAGCAGACATTGAATATGTATGAGCCTCCCAAGTCGCTTCCTGTAACTATTATCAAATTTATTGTTTACGGACTGGATGTCTTTTATTTTAGGGCTCATGTAACACTGCAAGAAAAAGGTCAATTTTACAAGGAATATTATTTCAAAAATAAAAATAGAAACTAAATCTTGAGTATTACACTGCACTTTCCACACAAAAGCTTCCTCATTTCTCTAAGTTACGTGCAAGAATCTTGGCATATGAAGCCTGACAAGACCGGTCTTCTAACTTTAGCACAGGGATGCCCTTTTCAACCACCTCATCTTAGCGTGACCATTGTACATTCTCTGGTCATCCCTTTAATTCTGGCCATGACTTCTCTAGCTGGAATTCCAACTGGCGAAATTTTAGACACCAATAGCATCTARCCTCTCCTCTCCAGCAACCACTGGCATCCTTTCTGAGTGGGTGCATCCCCTATGCAGGCTCCTTTCTCTTTTCCAGCATGGACTTCACGAAAACAATGGCATTTTAGGCCCCTCTCCTTAATGATGCCCTAACTATCACTCCAATCTGCGTGGGCTCAATCACTTCCCTCATAGGTTCTCTAGTCCATACATCATTACACCTGCTAGTGCTCAGTTTGTTGCTAATCCTACTTAGTATCCGGATATTGGAGCAACTCGTCACATGATTACCATGTCCGTTCAACATCCCCAAAATTCCTTTAGCCCACACAATGTCTATATGGGCAACAGTGACTCCATGCCCATTTCTCATAGTAGTAGCATCTTTTTATCCTTAGGCTCCTCTAAATTTGCCTTAAATAATGTATTTCATATTCCTTCTATCTATAGAAATCTCCTCTTTGTAACTCATTTCTCGAAGGATAACTTAGTTTTCTTTTTATTTGCTCCAAACTATTATCAAATTTATTGTTTACGGACTGGATGTCTTTTATTTTAGGGCTCATGTAACACTGCAAGAAAAAGGTCAATTTTACAAGGAATATTTYCGAGGGCTAAAAATCCCTCGCAAATTTGCAACGGATTTGTGAGGGGCTTAAAATTCCCTCGCAATTTTGTGATGAATTTGCGAGGGATTTTTGCAATGAATTTGCAACTGCCACAAAATAGGTATAATATTTGCGACTGAATAGCATATAAATTGAAAACCCTTTCTAATCCCTTGCAACTTTGGCACAAAATTTTTTTTTTTGGCAAAACTTAGTGACCGTCTTGCGAGATTCAATTTGTCGCAATATATATGAAAATAAAACATGCCATTATATTCACACAAGCCGTCACAAATCCTGGCTATTTTGCAAGGAATTTGCTACGGCATTTTAATTTTATAGCATATGAGTTTTAATCTTAATTTTAATTTTTTTCATTAGGCCCTCGTAGGTCCCTCGGAAACTTGCAAGGGATTAGCGAGCGACTTTACTTTAAAAAAGTAAAATTAAAAATTAAAAATAAAAAAGACATATATTATTAGAGCCCTCACAAATCCCTCGCAAATCCTCACTATTTTGCAAGGGATTTGCTATGGAATTTTAATGTTATAGCATATGACTTTTAATTTTAATTTTAATCTTTCTTGTTTCATTAGGCCCTCGCAGGTCCCTCGCAAATTTGCAAGAGATTAATGAGGGACTTATTTTTTTAAAAAAAGTAAAATAGTTATAAATTATTTGAGAGGGACTTGTTTAAAAAAGTAAAATAAAAATAAAAATAAAAAAGACCTATATTATTTGAGCCATTGCAAATTCCTCGTAGATTTGTAAGGATTAGAGAGTGACATGTTTAAAAAAAAGTAAAAATAAGGAATAAAAATAAAAATACATAAATTATTTGAGACCTCACAAATCCCTTGTAAATTTACAAGGGATCAGTGAGGGACTTGTTTAAATAAAAATTAAAATAAAATTAAAATTAAAATTAAAATTAAAATTAAAAAAGATGTATATTAATTATTTGAGCCATTGCAAATCCACAACAAATTTGCAAGGGATTAGCAAGAAATATGTTTAAAAAAAGTAAAAATAAAAATAAAAATAAAAAAGAGGTATATTATTGTGGCCCTCATAGATCCCTCCCAAATTTATGAGGGATTAGCTAGGGATGGATTTAAAAAAAATAAAAAATGGGTATATTGTGACCTTTGCGGGTTCCTCGCAAATTAATAAAGAACTAGTGATGGACGTGTTTAAAAAAAGTAAATTAAAAATAAATATAAAAAAGAGGRATATTATCTGAGCCCTAGCAGATCTCTTGTAGTTTCTTAAAGGATTAGCAAGGGACTTATTTAATTTTTAATTTATTTGAGATTTAGTTTTTAGGGTTTTGCGATGGATTAGCGATGGCATTATAATTTTATTAATTTAATAATCCAATTGCTGCAAATCCCTCGCAAATTGGCGAGGAATTTGCGAGAGATATATTAATTTGRGAGAAAATTTTAATTTTAATTAATTTAGTGTTAAGGGTATAGAATTTAGGATTTGGGTGATGAATTTGTGAATGATTTGCGACGAACTTTTATATTTTTATTAAGTTAATAATTCGTCTGTTGCAAATCCCTCGCAGAGCAAGGCAGTGACAAGGGATTTATTTATTGGCAAGGGATTGAAGGATCCCTAAAAATCCCTTGTAAATTTGCGAGGAACTTATAATTATTTGAATTATTTATTTATTTTAAGGTTAATCTTATATATATTTTAATTGAATAGTAAAAGCTGAACATTTAAGAGTTAAAAGAATATAGAGTACTTCAAATTTCTCTACATGTCACTTACTTTAACTGATGAAACTTCTCTCTCTTAATCACTAATTTTGATAGCCTGATGCAATTATCTTTTGAAACTATCAAAGTATATTTCAAGTTCTTTTATATATACTACTAATCATGTTTAGATTTTAAGACCAATCGTTGTTTGTTACTTAATTTGTATAACTTAATATAGTAACAAATCTATTTTTATTATCGATTTCGATTCAACATGTTTTAAATATAATAAATTTCACTAAATAAATCAAAATACTTGAAACATTGCATAAATTAAAAGGAACTTACATATTTTCATAAGACTTACCATATTTTTCTTAGTAAGTTTTCTATTTCTATTCACATTTTTTATATTTTTTAAGAAAGTTTTAGTATAATATTTGCATAAATAATAAAAAATTACATGAACATAAAAATTATAAGAAAAATTACATGACATATTTTTATGTTCCGTAAGAAAACTGCAGTATAATATTTACATAAACAACAAAAAGTTTACATGAAAATAAAAATTGTAAGAAAAATTACATGAAAATAAAAATACAAAAATTTCATAAAAAGAAAAATTGCAAGAAAAATATTTTAATAAGACATTTCCCTCTAAACATTTTCAGACATTTTCTTTCTTAAAGGACATTCCAGTACTCACGCAATTTTCAGGCAACATTTCCCTCTCTRTCCCATTTTCAGACAATTCCCTCAATTCCTCACTTTCGAAACCACCACAACCCATTGCAGCCCATCCTCTTCGCACCGGTGAGACTCCATTGTTTTTAAAGAAACCCAAGCCAACATAGACTCCTTCACACAGCTCTGCTCTGGGCTCACTGCTCCGCCATCAAAAACCCCCCAACCAAAATCGCTGCTGAACATTGAGGGACGTCGACGGATTTGGTGTCGGTGAGGAACGCCGGCGGATTCATTGCTTTGAGAAGGGATGGTGCTTGAGGTTTATTAACTCAATTTTGTATACTATTTCATGATTTGATTTGGGATTTCGAAATTTTTCTGAAGAGCTTAGGAAAATTTGTGAGGGATTTTTAAATCTATTTAGTTGGAAAAAGTTGGGCTTTGAAAAAATTTCTCTGTTTAGTTGGAAAATTTTCAGATGATGAGATGTCTTATTAGACTGACACTGAGGAGAAAGAAAATGAATCTGGAAGTGAGTCTGAAGAGTAGAAAGAAAAGCAGAAACAGATCTCAAAGAAGACACCAATGAAGAAGAGATCAGCAGCTAAGACCAAAAAAGTTGCTAGCTCGCAAATATCCAGCCACACCACCCAAATCCACCCCTTCAACAATAAATCCAAGTCGTTCAAAGGATAGTGAAAATAACGGCACAAGCCAAAAGGTGTCCTGAAGGAAGAAGAAAACTGAAATGGTTAAGGAAAAGACCTCGACTCTGAAGAAGCCTACTTCCAAGAAGAGTGCAAGTAAAAAATTTAACTACCTGTATATGCTGTATTATATCAAATCCATTTTTCTCTTCCCTCAGGTTTTGGTTTATGTATGTGCTTGAATATCATAGTGAACTCTCAAATTACATATAGGAGTTGTACATTTGTGTGCAAATTTCACATTTAGAATTTGCTTGTTGGAGTATGATGATATTTTATCTGCTGTAAGGTAAAAAGGTTGAGAAAGGGAAAGACAAGCCTAAAGAAGACAAAGAGGAGCCAAGTGACGATCAACTTAGGAATGCAATATGTGAGATCCTCAAAGAGGTTGACTTCAACACGGTGAGGATCTTACTTTTAGTCATTGATAGTTACATAATGGGTGATTAAGTTATTAGTATTGTTATATTACTACTATCATTTGGGTTTCTTTAATGTGCATGATATATTTGTAATGCTTTAGTAGTTTATGTTGTCAAATTTGATGTACATTCTGGTACGGATTGCATTCTATGGTTTAAATGGCAATTTGGAGCTAATGTTGTATTTGTTTACACATGTTTTTGTGATGTTTCTCTAGTTGCTATACTTGGCCGCATCATGCTGTGTGGTGTCCCTGTATCTGATTTGCCTTGGTACCATGTTATTTCTGCACTGACTTGTGTGTTCTTCATTAGCTTTTAAGAAGTTGGCTTAGCATATTTGCTTCTTCCCTTTCCATTTTCTTCAGAATTATTGCATTTCTTTTGGGCTGGGAGAACTAGTGGATTGACACTAGCCTTATCTTTAACAGGAAAGGCATGCATAAAAAAGGTGCTGCTTAGTAAATGTCTCCAGGAGCTGATGGAACTACATCAGGTAAATTATCTGTATTTCATTTCTTATTTTTTCTCTGACAATTTGAAGACAACCCTGGCATGATCTTCTGGACTGCACTTACTGAATGGATGTCTTGTCATGAATGGTGCCTTCTTGTATGTCATTTTTCACCTTGCCCTCAACTATTTGTTGGTTATTGTCGTAATTGAAGATTTGTACAGTCTCCAAGCAAAGCTGAATTACAACTTTTCTTATGACTGGAGCCAGCAAATATTTCTCAAGGTGTTCCTTTTTAGTCTATTTTCAGAATGTAACATGCCCCATGGAGTGGACTGCTTTTGATCTGTTATGTGTATAAATTATTGTCCTGATTTATTAGGAGAAAAGCAGAGTGCTTGAAAGTAATGCTTTATCTTTTTTCTTTTTTTACTTATTCGAAGAGTAGGACCAGCAGAAATAATTACTTTTTCCCCCTTCTCTTTTAAGACAGAAATTGCTGGAAATAGTTACAGTTTGCTCTTATGCTAAATATGAATCTARGAATATCATGTCATTGTTTGTTTACTTTTGATCCTTCATGTATTTAGGAAAGTGAGGAAGAAGTCACTGATACTGAACAAGCTGAAATTGGTTCTCAACGGCTTCAGCTCAGCCCCTTCAAATCATACTAATACTAAATGTCCTCTGGTCTTTCTGCCCACTCATACTCTTGTTGAGGTGCCTTTTACTAGGTAATGAAATTGCTACTCTTATGCTTTTTTCTAAGATAAATTTCCCTTCATAAATTGAGAGAATTTCTGAATTTTGATAATTTTAAATTGAGGCATAATCTATTTGATTCAGAAAATATATGTTATTCTTATCTGGGTCAAATTCTTCTTTGCTATCATAGTATTTTTAAATGTATGGAAACCAAATTCTGTTACTGCACTATGATATGTACGGTGTTCCTGCTGATCAATTAGGGTGCCAAGCGCAATGTGATCAGATGCACATGAAGCTTTCTAAATACTTGACTTTTGTTATTGCAATGCATGGGAAATTGCTCATTTGTTTTCCATTTCCTTTTGGCCATCTCTCACTTTGACCTTAACTCCTCCCCTTTCATCTGAGCTCTAGTTTTCACGCCTGAAGTAATACCAAATGTCTAAACTCTCTCCCTCCTCCCCCACTGCCCCCGGGGATGGGGCTTTGAGGAGGCTTCAGGCAAATCAAGTATTTAGGATCATGGATTAGTTTCTATTGCTTAATTGATTTATAAGAGCCACTTATCTAATATCTGTGACATTCAATGTAAATATTGATGTTGCAGATACGTTCCTTGGCCTTGAGCAGATGCTCGGAAGTGTAGCACCTTTGTCCTTAATTGCATATGCTACTTCTAGAAAGTGTTTTCTTAGCATCTACTTTTCTGGCCTGTTCTCCAGAGCTTGTGTTTTTTCTTTTAAGTTGCTGAAGAAAAAGCTGTTTCGAAATTTGATATAATATTTTTTATTTTCAATAGCACCAATAAACAAAAGCACCTCTAGGGTTGCTTCTCCAAAATAGTATGTTTCAGCTTTTTTAAAGCTGAAATTAGAAGTGAAAAGCAATCAAGAACAGTTCAAAGCAGGTTTTGGTTTAAAAATGTTGGAAGCAGCTTATTTTAAGCTTCGGAAAACAGAGCTTTCCTCTCGAACCTCTTTGGAGTTGCTTTTTGAAAATGATTGTTAAAAAATTTTCAAAAACATTTCCAGTATGTTATAAGCTCATATTTATGTAACTGGACTATATCAATCTTTGAGTGATGGGCACCGTTTGAAAGCACATGAAAGAATTTTCAGCATTCTGGGAACCAGATTTTTTCTACAGCTTTATGCTTTGATATGATTATTGGTAACATGAAATTGAAATTTTTTAAATTTTGGATCTACTGTAGAGGATTTGTTGCAGGGAATAGCTGTAATTATCTTCTTTCRGTTTTGGTGGTTCCAAATTTTCAGTTAACTGTAGCTGACGCCATGTTTTTGTTTTTCAGGCTACCTTCACTGACATCTTCAAGCAACTTGGTATGCTTCCTTGAAATATTTATTTCCATGCCTTTTATGTTGGAGGTTATTRGATTCTGGTGTATTAAGCCTTTTTTTTWWAAAAAAAAAATAAATGTCCTGTGTATAAAGGTTGAGTGCCGTGGTTTATTTACTTTTTGTTTACTTCCTTAACCATGGGATTTGTAGTTTAAAAGAAGGGGGATTCGAGAAATTCCTATTTGCTGCCAATTGTTTGAGGAAATGTCCTTGGATCATTCTATATTAGCTCAACATGTTTGCCTAGGATTGGGACATCCTCTTTGGTTCGGTTAACATTTGACTATGAAACATGCTTACCAACCTACCCACAAAAGAGAAAAAAAGGGGAAAAAAAAAAAAAAAAACTAAGAACTTAATGTAAACTACTTACTGATTTTCATTGGTGCCTTGAGAGTGGATAAAATATGCTGCACACAGAAGTGACTTTTTTCACGAGACTGCTATTTATTTGACTTTTACCAGTTTCATTGTTTATTTGCAGAACTTGTAAAAGTTGTCTATCTTGTGGCCTTTGTTAGGATCATATTTCAGTTATAGTTATGACAGAACTTGGTTTCTTTGATATTATTGCAGCCAAGCTGTTTAATATCGATCTCACGCTGAGAAAATCATCCATAAAGCTCATGATCCAGGAAGAGCTTACCAAGCTAGCTGATGTAGTAGATGAGGAGGAAGAGGAGGGTGACGCTGCAAAAGATGAAAGACTGCCTTCCACCCAGGATGTGATGAAGGCTTAAAATTCTGGATAGGACACGGCTGCACAAGGTGTGGWATACTTTTTGTCCCATCATTGACAGCAGATCCTTTCTTTCTTCTGATTTTGTTTATTATGTAGTTTTACGTTTATTATGGATTAAGCTTAGTTGTAATTTATTGATAGTATTCCACTTTTGAGTGCGAAAACATGTGTCTCCTTCAAACCCAAACTGAATTTGCTGGTTATGGAGGTGCAGTTTGTTATGTACAAACACTTACACCTTTGTAGGAGTTTTCTCCGTTGCTTGAAATATTTCAACTAATTTCTTTCAGCTTGAARGGCTTAAATTAAAGTATGGTCGGACATCTCATCAGCATCATCTTCTAAACTATCGGATGAATCGCTTAAAATGGTAAAAGAAAGCTAGGGGTTAAGTTTGACAAGAAGATGAAAAAGAAGGATCGAAAGATAAAGAGTAATTAATGGAAATGAACCACATGGCGATGCAACATTTGGGAATGCATTGTCCTCCACAAATAGCAATAGATGATGATGAAGGCTCCTTAAATGATTATTTGATGTTATTGTTTTATTTGGGTTTAAGTTACACTTTTTTATTTTATAATTTATTTATTATATTTTTTAACTCAATTATCGAATAATTGTATGACTAATGATATTTTATTATGAATTTTATAACTTTTGAGCAATATGCATTAACAATTTTATTAATTGAAAGTGTATTGATTATGAATGATTAAATTCATTATTACATGTATTAAATATTTTTAGAATCTATTATAATTTAAAATTTGAAAAAAATAAGAAAAAACAAGAGGGGCCTCACAAATTTGCGAGGGATGTCTTAATTCGCATTTTATCTATTTATCATTTCCTTGCAAATTCTTTGTAAATTTGCGATAGAATTGCAAGGGATAATAATTTCTATTTATTTTTATTAATTAAATAGATTTACGAGGGATTTATTAATGCTTATTTAATCTATTAGTTGTTTTCTAGAAAATTTCTTGTAAATTTGTGAGAAATATTTTAATTTCTATTTAATATATTAGTCATTCCTTTGCAAATCCCTTGCAATAAAAATTATAAAAAAAAGAAAAAAAAGATGTCTCGTAAGTTTATCGCAAAACCCTCACGAACTAACTTCATGTAACAAATTATGCCTTCAACCGTGTAAGGGAGAAGCAACACAAATCCAATCGCAAATTTGTGTCGATTTCATTGAAATTGACCCTCACAAATTTAGTTAGGAACATTTTAGGGTCAGCACATGATCCCTCGCAAATTCTCGTATTTATTGTAGTTTAAAGACGGTCTCTATCCCTTTAACCTCTATGATATCTCCAATACTCCTCAAGCTCTTGCATCCATTCATTTTTTCGTCTGGCACAAACGTTTGGGGCATCCATCCTCCCATGTTCTTTCCCGTTTAAGTTTRAATTATTGGTTCTAGGTGTCTTTTAAATCCTTTTGTTTTGTGCGCTTAGCAAATTGCATAAATCACCTTTTTTTCCACTAAAGTGACTACTTGTACACATATTTACATCCTTCATAGGGATATATGGCAATTATCTACTCCTTTTGTCATCGATTTTAGGTATTATGTCTTACTTACAAATGAATTTACTCGTTATAACTGAATTTATTCCATGCACCAAAAAAGTAAGATTCTCCCTCATTTTTAAACTTTGTTGCCATGATCAAAAACATCTTTTTTTCAGAAGTATTAAAATTCTTCAAAGTGACGATGGAACAGAATACACATACTATTTTTTCTCATTATTGTAATACTTTATGCATTCGAGAACCCTTTTCTTGTCCTCATACACTTCAACAAAACAGGCTATCGAAAGAAAACATCACCACATTTCCACAATGACTTGCAGTTTCATTTTGACATCCAGTGTTCCCAACATCTTTGGGTTGAAGTGGCTTGGACTTCAGTCCATCTCATCAATTGCCTCCTCATTCCTACTCTCGATTGGGATACTCCTCACAATCGTCTCTTTGGAAACCCACCCTCTTACTCCTCACTCTGTGTCTTTGATTGCTTTTGTTATCCTTATCTAGAGGTATATATCTCTAATAAGTTAATAAGTCCTAACATTGAATGTGTCTTCTTAGGTTACAGTCCTCATCACAAATGGAATCATTGTCTTGATCCATCCACCGGTTGAGTTTGTGTTAGGAACATTTTATTTAATGAAACTTCTTTTCCCCAAAAGAATCTGCTAGTTCACTCTGTTCCAGATGATGGTCTAGTACAAGTCGTCCATATCAGCAGCCCACTTTCCATTTCGGGCTTCAGCTCCTCAGGGCCCAATACCGCAAGCCATATTTCAACTCCTCCACTCATCAACTTAACATCCTCGGATAACAACTCTTTGCTCCCACTCACCGCAACAGCACTCGCCTACCTCCTGCCTCATTGGTGGCCTTCCTCATCTATCACTGGCGCTTGGCCGCCCCTCCCCAAGCACCGCCTGCTTCAGCTTCCGTCGTAACTGATCTTATGTTGAAAATTCGGCATCTCTTCCTCCACCTTRCATGGAGTCTTTGCAATATCCCGCCCTTACAACGACGTCATCTCTGTCTACCACCWCTACAGAATTTTCTCGGCTTTCGCAACATCCTATGGTGACTTGCTCACGTGATGTACACTTCCCCAAGAGTTTTTATTACAAGAACGATTCGTCATCCTGTTCCTCATGCCCTCCTACACAGTATTGCACTGACATAATTCACTTGCTACATTGAGGCCTCTAAACATGTACTCTGGTGTGCTGCCATGGCTGATGAAATAAATGCCTTTTTTGCGGAATTGGACTTGGACTTTGGTATCGCCTTCCCCATCTCAAAACATTGTTGGATGCAAGTGGGTCTTCTGGTCAAGAACAATCTAAATGGCACAGTCGAGTGTCACAAAGCTAGCCTCATCGCCAACAGATTTCATCAACAGCATGATATTGATTATGCGTAAACCTTCAGCCCTGCTATCAAGCCGGCTACTTTTCGCACTGTCTTATCTATTATTCTCTCAAGACTGGTCTCTCATATAATTAGACGTTAAAAATGCCTTCCTCCATGGTCTACTTAACGAAACTATATTTATGTTGCAACCTCTGAGCTTTGTTGATCCGGCTCGTCCATCCAATGTTTGCAAGTTTCACAAAGCTATTTACAGTCTTAAGCAAGCTCCAAGCATCTAGTTTCACCATAAGACAAATTTCTTGTTATCTATTTGTTTCTTGCAAAGTGTGGCAGATTCATCCTTGTTTATTTTTTGCCAGGGACCTCATACTCACTATTTTYTGATTTATGTCGATGACATTATTGTRAGCAGTAGTAYTGGCGGGCTACTCTAGAATTAAAGTTCTTAGCCCCCTTCATTTCTTTCTAGGCTTACAAGTCACTCCCACACCAGCGTATTCATATCAGTCAACTTCGTTATGCTCATGATTTAATTAAAAAGCACATGTTGCTTAGTGGACCTGTTAGCACCCTTCTCTCAGCCAATGCTTATCTTACAGCTTCTGATGGTGCTCRACTTCTCAATTCTAAAGATTTTCAAAAAATTGTTGGCACCTTCCAATACCTCACTATCACTCAACCGGACATCACGTTTTCCGTTAACTCTATTTCTCAGTTCATGAGTCAGACTCGCCATCCACATTTTGTTGCTGCCAAGGACATATTGCGCTACATTAAAGGTACTCTTAATCATGGTTTACAGTTTGGCTCTCAACGGCATCCTATCCATTTCGTTGCCTATGCTGATGCTGATTGGCCGGGTTGCTAAAATAAGATATGCAGACACTCGATATTCCACTTCTGCATATCTTATTTATTTGGCCAGCGACTTAGTGTCATGGTGTTCCAAAAGCAGCCAACAATTGCTCGTTCAAGTGTTGAATCCGAGTTTCGATCCCTTTCTCATGACTGCACCGAAACTAGTTGGTTGGCCTATCTTCTCTATGAACTTGGTATCAATCTTCAGTTTCCTGTCTTGCTGCATTGTGACGATCTGAGTGCTGCATACATGGCATCAAATCCAATTTTTTATGCTCGCACCAAGCATATAGAACTTGACTATCATTTTGTATGAGAGAAAGTAGCACTTGAAAGTCACCGCGTCTATCTTATTCCCTCCAAAGATTACTCACCAAATCTCTACACAAAAACAGTAATGAAAATCACTTTCTACAGAATTACAAGGAACCAATTCTTTCAGCTTCCTGTTACAGCAATCTATGTACTCCAGGGATCTGGCTATCTGCTTGTGCGTTTCCCATTGTGCAGGACTGCCTAAAGATTCTTATTCCATAGCTACAGATGATGACTACATACCATACAATCAATCAGCCCACAAATCCAACTTAGAATCCTCCTTCCTAAAAATCCATCCTATTCAAATATTAAGAGATGACTCTTCCTGTACCTTCCAAGTTTAGAAATCTAGATCAAAATTTGAGGAACCAATTCATTCAGCTTCCTGTTACAGCAGTCTATGGATACTCCAGGGATCAAGGTATCTACTTGTGTTTTTCCTATTCTCATGATTAAGCGAAAGATCAAGCTGATAATATCAGCTTCGACTTTTAACTGCAGAATTCCCCTGTCTACATGGCTTACAATATTATCGCACCAATAAGTTGCACCTTGTATCAGAATAATACAACCAGACAAAGTGTACTGCATCAAACGCAAAAAACTATTAAACATGGACGAATGTGAGTTTTGACTGAATGCAAATTCATGTTCCAAGGTGTGTGTCCCCGTCCTTCAATTACTTGTTGAAGAGTTTTCAGGATGAGACCAACTATTTGGGCATTAGAGATACAGTGTAGACCTGGTTTTTCTCAGTAATCTTTATGCTTTGGAACATTCCAATATTCTACAATTTACAAGCCTTCAGTTCACACTATTCCAGACTTTGATGTTTTACAGACCTGGACAGWCTGATTACTACAATGCCACACAAAAAGCCATCTGCCTCCATAGATTTAAAAGAATGAAGTCAAACACTAGGACCTAGTAACTGGGTAATATCTCATTTTTTTTTTGGCTTGTCACATTCATACGCCGATTTGATAACAATAAAAGAGGGGTTACAAACCTTTAATCAACGTCATTGATAAAAGTATAAATATAAATATACATATACACACACACATACGCATACATATATATGTATTAATTGTGAAGCCAATGGATCTCCAATAATGATACCTAATTCAGCTGCTTAGGAGTTAGGGGAGTTGCATGATGTTTCAAAATGCATTTGTAAAACAACTTAAGAACTAAGAAGAACATTCAATTGAAACGATGATTCATAATAAGAGCCTTACCATGCAATTACATTATTGTCATGCTTGAGAAGAATCAAAAAAGAAATTAACAATTTCCAAGGAAGAGGGGCAGCCAATTTGAAATGAAGCATCTAAATATATCTCTTTGACAAGCAAAGCCTTCAAAAAACTAAACCATCAGACAACCAACCACCTTCGTGTTTAGCAATAACAACAGTAACCAACCAATATTCACAAATCATGATCTAAATAGCATTACCCTATAGATAGCCATCCCTGCGGTCCTGCTCCTCTGCCTCCTTGTTAGCAACTTCAACAGACTTGAACCAAAGGAATGCCTGGATTCCATGTTTCTAATTAGCTGATGCATCTTAACCAGTAATATAAAGCTCAAAACACTACACTAGAAAAACCAAGAGATTACAGCATAGACTTATCACCAACAAATTATCTACATAAATGTTATCCATTTCTTCTGAACTTGTACTAAATAGATTAGATTGGTGTATCGAGCAATTTGATCTCAATTCTAAAACGTTAACAATCTTGAAAGTCAAAGCCAAAGGCTCAAAAGGCCTTTCCCCTAAATTATCTGGTAATCTTTGAGGTGAATCTATAGTGTTTACTATTGCGGCTTTGGAACCCYGTGATTTGCCAAGAACAGTTAGGTTCATTATTCATCTCCTCTAAACCARATCATATGTGCCAGACATACCACTTCTTCATCAGTCACATTCTTCCTTCCATTGGCTAGCCCAAGATTTGGTTTCTAACAGAATTTATGCATATATTCAGGTTGGTTAATGACTCTCTCAAGCGCCCATAATTGATGGACGGAATTGCAAATACAAGAGAGTGGGCAAATGACCTCTTTACATTTTTTAAGATTTAAAATATACATATAGATCTCATTGTTTTTGTAGACAGGAATTTGGGATTCACTATACTAGATGATGGTCATTGCAAAAGAGGAAAAAGGTCACATGTTGAGAAGTTCTGTATGAGAAAATTAAAAGAAAAAAATTAAAGGACCCAAGGAATCTAATTTTTTTCCCTTCTAATATGCAGCAACAAACACCAATACGAGAAAAGAAAGTTAAGAAGACATTATTACACATAAAAATTTCAAGGAACAACTGAGATCTTTTGGTTACTTTCAAAGACCACAGCTGGAAGAGAGATACAGCAGATCTTATGAATTTCCAAGGAGCAACCAAATACTGAGATTTTTCAGTTACTCTCACAAACCACAAGTGGAAGAGAGATAACAGCAGATCTTATGAATTTATCAGAGGTTTTGCAAGGAAAAAATCTAGTGCATTTCAAGTTATATTCAAGGTTACCCTCATTCATTTTTGCATTCTAGTTGTCTTCTCGAAGCTAATCTACTTTCCTCCAGCTCAACATGAAAATCCTTGACATCATCACGACTTAAACAAATTTGTCCAAATRAGATCATTTGTTCTTGAATACAGAACAGAATGAATATTACATCTTATGTCAACTATAATTTTGTCTTTCTTCACTCCAACTTCCAGATTAAAAGGAATAAACCAAATATTTTACTTCCAGAATAAAATTGATTTCTTTACTAAGGACTCAATATAGAAGTATGACAGAAATTCCTATACACCATTTACATATTGAATCATGCTTAATCAAATCTGTACACCCCCCCCCCCCCAACGAGAACTTCATTGTGATGATAATATATGGTCGGCATGGGATAAAGATATTGATGATTATGTCCATACAGTTCAGGGGCTAATTTAAGAAGGGAAAGGAAAAAGGCAAGCATGTAAGGAAGTAACCAGCTCTTATCCTTTAGTAGATAATACCTACTTAGACCTTTTTGCCGAAATGTTGTTCATCCTTCACAACCCTGCAAATGTTCATTTTTGTCTTTTTAAATAAGATCATATTGGTTGGTTTTACTATCATATCTGTTATCTGTAGGAACTACTTGAACAAGTATCTAGCCTCCCTACAACCCTTTAAAATCATAATTTTTTTGTTTATAATGTGTTCGTTTACCGGGCATCAGTCCTGCTTTTTGGGGGGTTCAACTATTTACCCAAAAAAAAAAAAAAAAAAAAAATTATTTTGTTCAAAAAGGTTTTTATTTTTAATCCTCTTATATAGTTAAATAAACCCCAGAACAAAAAAAAAAAAAAAAAAAAAAAAAAAAAGGTTGCAAAGAGAGAGACTTACCGAGGTAGGTATGCCAGTAAAAGCAAAAAAGCCAAGCAACGGAGTATAAAAAATACTATCTGAGTTTAGAATTCCAAAAACAGGTTTTTGATTCACATACTCGAACACAGAACCAATCTGCACAATCAAAACCCACAAAGTTAACCCATCAAGAATTCAACTTTTTGATCGCTTCACCCCTATAGACAATAAAGGAACGTCGTTAGAATAAAAAAACAGTTTAAAGATTCTTTACCGCAGCAATGGCAGTGATAGCTGAGGCAAGCAAGTACACAAAGAAGGGAATCTGAAAGCTAGAAGACTCTTTCTGGGCCTCATTACGGGCCCATGGAGGCGGCTRATCAGAGCCAGGCTTAGCCCACGAAGGAACTGAAGGGTCTTCTTCTGCTTCATCTTCCACGTCTTTAGACTTGCTTGAKTTTTTGTTCGCAGAGCTTTCTGGCAAAGCAAAAACTCTCAGCCTACTGACATTATAAGGCGAACTTTTCCTCTTTACGCCATTCTTCATGGTGAATGATCTCAAATTGAGGAACCCAGAAACTGGAAACGAAATGGGTTGAAATAGTTTTGATTGTACAGAAAGTTGAACAGGTGAAATTGAATTGCAAAGATACAATGAGGCTAATACAGCCATCGCTTCAACGCTTTTGCATAAAATATGTATAATAACTAAGTAATAGTTTTCAAACGCTCATGCTTGAGCTCTACTGAGGAATGGGATTGACTAGGCAAAGAAGAGGGAAGAATCCTGAGATTTTCTCAGGGAATTTTAGTAGGAATATTTAGAAGGGATGGTTGAGGTTCATCCACAAAATATGACGTCAGTTTAATTTTCCTTTTTCTATTTCTATGTTTCCGAAGTTTCTGAATTTTATTATCGRTACCTGGATACATTTTCTTGATTTATTAATATGATGTCATTTGCTCTACTGCTAATGATTCTCAATTTCTCTATGCWAATAAAAAACTTTTAAAGGCTATCGGAATTGGGATCTCCTCACCTTTTTCTTTTTCGTTTTCTTGTTTGTCTTCAAGGAGTTTTGATTTATAATTAAGGGAAGAGTTACTGAGATTTAAAGGCTCCATTTGAATGGTGATTGGTTTAAGGAATGAGGTGTCTCTTACAGCAGGACGACGGAAAATTAAAAAAATTTAAATTTAAATTTTTTTAATTTGAGATAAGAGTTACGTTTTGGAGGAAAAAGGTGAGTTAAACTCTAATCTTTCTTAATCAAATGAGCTCTAAAATTAAGAGTTATATTTTGCTTAATTTTACTAATCATCCAAATGGATGTGATCTTTTCTAACATCTTTTCTATGAAAATCAAATAAATAATCTAAATAGAACGAAAGAATTTTATGAAGATAAATTATGTTTTATTGAAAAACCCATCAAACTCGACGAGGGAAGTACAAAACACAATTATATGATATCTTGTACTAAAAGATTTTGATTGAACCTCCTTATATAGTGATCTAGCTAATATAACTTTAAATACAATTAGTACTTCTTATCAAATCTAATCCTAATACAAAGCATAATTTGGCGTAATTTATAATTCCTACTTTACCTCCCTTAAACCAATATTTTCAAATTTCTTTATTATCACAAGGATTTTCTACAATTGGGTGGATGACCCCATCTTCAATGGTTTGGTGTTTGGTGTTAACCTATTTGTTGCGACCATACATACTGGATATCACCCACCTTCTTAGTATTAGGATTATACAATTGGTAGCTTTTAGTCTTATAAATGTAATAAGGAAAAATATATTTATCTTCTTTATTATCCAATATTTTTTTTCCAAAGCATCCGAAACATAAGCATATGCAAGACATTCAAAAATTTCAAGGTGACTAATATTGGGTTTCCTACCATACCAAAGTTCTTGAGGTATCTTTCCTCCATTATTCAGCGCCCCTATCAGTTCTCAAGGCTTTGATAAAATATTCACTTTTTTTCTCCGCATAAACTTTGAAACTTCTTAACACATCACATGTCTCATATTTATATTGTGAAAAGTATACACAAGTCTTTTTACTAAGATCATTAGTAAAAGTAATAAAATACTTTTTTACCATTAAAATAGGAAGCTTCTACTGAATATAAATAAGAATGAATTAATTCTAATGGTGAGTTTGGTSTCTATGTTTTTTCCTTTTCTAGGGATCACTATGCTTCTTTCCAAGAATGCAAGACTCATACTTTTTATCATCAAATTCAAGAGAAGGTAATTCCCAAATCAGATTTTTCTTTGCAAGTAAATTCAAACTATTAAAATTCAAATGTCCAAATTTCATATGCCACAACCAATAATTGTCAAAATTCATAGGACTAAAGCAGGTAAGTCACCAATGCCACATGTAAAGGGTGTAAGCGATTATGGCTCATACTTACCTTTGCTATTAGTACTTTATTCGCGGCATTAATAGTGCAAACTCCTCCATTAAAATTAATATTGTAACCCTTTGGAGATAGTTGCCCAACACTCAGTAGATTGTGATGAAGACTTGGAAACACTCAATAGATTGTGATGAAGACTTAGAACATAATAAACATCATAAATAAAATTCAAAGAATCATCCTCCAGAGTAATAGCAATTTTGCCATTTTTAAGAACAAAAAATGAGCAGTATTTCCAAGTCTAAGAGTAGCCTCAATAGATGAATCTAACTCAGCAAAATATGTATTTATTCCTACACATATGATTACTACATCCTGAATTTAAAATCCATTCATTCTGATTATTTCCACCAAATCCAGAAGTAACCAACAATCAAGACTGAGGAGAATCACCAACTTCAGTGTCAGCAAGTTGTTCACGTAATTTATGCCATGTGGTCTTTTCAAATATGCAATCCTTCTCAATCATACTTTTTGCAATAAAAATATTATATTATTGATTATTGATTTATTCCAACTCTGTTAAGAATTATCAAAGTTATTTTGTTGATAATCAAAATTACCTCTACCACTGCCTTTGTCTCTGCCTCTGCCTCAATATCCACTCCTGTCACGTTCTCTTTCTCTAAAATTMTGATCACCATATTGATTCAATTCAGCATGAGTTAAGGACATGTCCTTTTCCTTTTGTAAATCCCCTTGAGCATGTATTCTCTTTAGAAGTGTTATCTGATTCATAATTCAAAGACAACTCATTTAACAATAATTCACCTCCTAATTCGTCAACAATTAATGTATCCAAATCCTTAGTAGATTTAATAATAGTCTTTTTGGTATGAAAGTTCTTAGTTAGAGATCTTAAAATTTTACATTCGAAACTTAAGAATCAAAAAGAGCGTCATGTTAGATCTTATGGACCCCACGAATTCTTGAACTCTGTTGCAATTTGACTTTCTTCACCTCAGACTTCCCTGTATATGTAGTCATCAAAAAATTTTATCACATCTCTTTATAAATTTACTATATAATGGTAATGTTACTTTCTTCTACAATATATGTCTAGCTGTAATATATTGATACTTTAGTTTCTGATATTGTGCAATTAAGTGAGTCTAAGATGAAAGTTGCTGAAAACCTTTATGAATAATGGCTCACAAGGTCAACTCAAAATATATCTGCATTCACTTGTGGCACTGATTGAAATTATCTTTGTCATCAAAGACAAAAACTGGACAATTAAGAGTAGTCATCTGAACCTCCATGTTACTAGCTCCGATAAAACTTTGTAGAAATCAAATAAATAATCTAAATAGAACAAAGGAATTTTATGAAGACAAACTATATTTATTGAATAAGTCAACAAACTCGAGGAGTTTCTTAGTTGTAGTACAAAATACATCTATGTGACCTCTTCTTCTAAGACTTAGATTGAACCTCCTTATAAAGGTGTCTAACTAATATGACTTCAAATCCAATTAGGACTTCTTATCAAATTTAATTTTTTTAATCCTAATACAAAATATAATTTGACTTGATTTATAWTTCCTCATACATTTTCAGTTGCATCAATAATCACACAATGTGTATACTTATTTAAGTTCCCTCTTAAAAGATATTCTCATGTGTCATGTTATCATCATGTAATAGCCAGAGTATTAATTAAAATAGAAGTGATTTGAGCCTCCCTTCTTTAATACAGGCCCCCGGTAGAAATCAATGAAAAGCTAGGGTGCAGCTTTGGAGCAAGTCCAAGCAAAGATAGGCACTTGAAGGTTTGAAAAGCAGTCTGAAAAAGGGAAAGTTGCATGCGCATCTTAAACCAATTGGTAGGGGAGGTGCTAAATATATAGATGAGGCGATATTGAGAATTAAATTCGTGCTCTAGAACTCCTTAACTTAATAATAATTAAATTGCTCTAGAAAATGATTGGTTAGATCAAGTGATTCGGATCAAGAGGAGTTTTTCTGTAAATATTTTAAATACAATTACTAATTTACCTTCATTCATTTGTCAGATACAAAATTCAGAATTCAAATTACATTTATTAGGTTATATTTTAAAGCTTATTATTTTTTTCATCTTTATATTTCCAAAGCCTTAATTTACATTACTAAACTCAATTCTTTTATTGCCTTCTCTTTCTCTCTCTGCCATTTTCTTCTTTTGTCGTTTTCGTTTTATTCAATTTTCTTCGATCAAAAGAATTTCAAATACTTCAAAGAGGCAAATGCAATGAGATAGTTGACTATGAGTTGAATGATGCAATGAGATAGTTGATTGAGAGTGAACCAAGCAGCCTACAATCATTATTGGCAACAAGAGGGATGTACTCTTGATAGTGAGTTGATTAAGTAGCGTACAATCTCAATTTGGTTACTGGTAAGAGGAAAAAGGTCATACGATGGTGACTTGATTGAGAATATAATTGTACTAAGTAATAGTCGACCGTAAGTCGATTGACAAGAGGAAGAATAGTTATTCTGAAGTAATAGTAAAAAATGAGTTGACTGAATAGTTCTAACATAACAAAATTAGATGAAGATGAGTTCCCAACTTGGTTCAAATTTCAAACTTTCATRTAGATTTCATTAAGAACTTAGCAGATTAGGAAAGAATGGAAAGAAGATAATTGGAACAAGTTTTCATAATATTTGATATTTTTAGGTAATTAATTGATAAAATTTATTATAATTTAGGAGGGGATTAGAGTTGGAGGGAAAAATAATAGTATGAGAGGAAAAGAATTTCCTATGGGATCCGGGAGTGTATTCTCTTGATACACAATAAATATGAATCAAGTTAATCTATGTAGTATTGACATAATGTGTTATTGTTGATGTAGCATAGAAGATACTAAAAAATGTATTACTCTTTGACCTACAAATACTTTTTTTTCCCCCCCGAGACAATAGCTAATGTTAAATTTAAACAAAGTGCTTGTATTTCATAAATAATTGTAATGCTTTGTGAGGGTTTAAACTATGTTAGGAGAGGCGAAGGGAACAATCATGCATGAAATTGTATAGCCCAGCGGAACAATTTCATATTGGGCTAAAAAGTGAAGAAAATGTTTTGACTGGGCTCCGGTCTATGTCCAAAGCTCGTTTTGAGACTCCGGTCTAGGCCTCGGCCCTCTCTGCAAAGTCATCATTCCCAGAATTATTTGCTGATTATCTAGTGTATTACTGCAAAAGCAATTTTAATATCTAAAACTAAATTAAAATATAAAAAATGTTAAGAAAGAATTGTGTCTTTGCTTTTGTAAGAAGTGAGCTAAATTAGAAAAGCAAGAAAAACAAATAATCTTGGGTTGGATGCCTTTTAAGGCTTGTATGTTGAGTGTATGATGGGTGCAAATATCATTTGGATAATTGCCAATCAACACTATAATCATAGTTAAATCCAAAGCTCACAGAGAAAGAGGAATTCCATTAATCATTCAACAGCCCGAGGCAATAGCGGAACCAAGCTATTAACTCAGTGGATGGGAGACACGCAGCGTATTATAGGTAGACTTTGGACAAGAGATAAGGCACTTCCAACCAGTGCTTCTCCCTCTTCTTTTTCTTGCTTATTAATCTAACCAAATGCTTCCTTCATTCTGGGAAATATATATTTATGTAAAAGGAAAACTCAAATATGATAAACGTTTAGACGTATTCAGAGATTAATATCTATCGAATATATATTTTTATTTCATTCTTTCTTTTAGTACATCGAGAGAGATAATGTTGATTCAAAATAAAATCAGGATTTTCCCCAGTATTGAGGGGACATAAATTGCTATTGTTCAAAGAGGACACTAAAAAGGATGCGGACAGGACGCGGCAAATGATACAAGTAGAAGTAATGTCCTATATTCTAACTTAGAGTTGACAACGTTTGAGAGGGACGATGAGAGGATTTTTGGGTCTCATTCTCTTAAATTTAAAAGTAAATATAAAATATAAAAAATGAATTTTACAATAATTTTATTGATGTGATTATGAATGATCTAATTTTACATTACATGAAATTGTGACTTTTATATGTACATTATCGCATATTTTGAGTGTAAAAATTTAAAAAAAAAAAGGAAAAGGATAAGAGTAATGGTTAAATTAAATGAAGTAGTGTGGTTGAAGAGGGAAGACCTGAAAAGGTGGCATTGGGAATGTGAGTGTGTCTGCCATAAGTCGATAGAGGCTTTGCTGGTGAATATCATATGTCCCTCGCTCCAAAGACCTTTTCTTGCCCAACTCATTATTTTTTTAAAGTGGATCACAAAATGAGAAAAAAAAAAAATGATTCATTTGCAAGTTGAATGACGTCATATGTAAATGTGACCCACTTTTAATAATAATAAAAATATTATAATAATTTTTTAAATAATAAAATGGTAACAAATACACTTTTTTTTTTTTTTAACTAGTGAATCCTTCAATGTTAATACACTTTTATAAATAAATATACATCTTTTGTTCCTAAAAAATTCTCATACTTGTCAACAATTATAAACCTCTTTTTAGTGCATTTTTCAGGATCTTTTATTACATTATTTAACTTTTACTATATTCTTAAGGACCCCTATTTAATTTGCATAACATGTTGTAATTGATTGTGCACAATGGCTCAATCTATTGCCACATTATGCAGTATATATTAGCTAATGATGGTGGATAATGGTAAATTACCAGCTTACCATGATGACTATATACTGCTAATGTTGAAAATCTAATGATGATGAACAACTCGAGTCATCATCGTTACAAAATGACGGTTTGACAAGTGCCTTCCCTAGTGGCCTCATTCCCCGTAACAACAAATACCCAACTTCTCTTTACTTTAGTTTAAAATACTCGTAATAATAAGAATTTTCATCCAAATCGATCACAAAAAGATATTTTGACAGTGTAATATTATAGTACTACCATTAACCTTAGAATAGCATTAATGATCGATAAAGGCGGGGGGGGAAGGAGCATTGATGAGTTTCCGGTAAAGAGTATGAACCATCTAACAAAGAGCATGCGCATTTGTGTAGCTCCGTCTATCTCATCAAATTGCTCACTAGAATTCATAACATTAATTTTTCCCATCTCAACTATAATCAAACTTAATATAACAAGGTTAATTTGGAGGCTCGATTCTCCTTTTGTATGGTTCTCCCGATCGATAAAAGTAAAAGTTATATTTAAGTAGGGTTAAATATCCAAGGTAGAGTAAAAAAATTGGCTCTGGGTAGCAAAGAAATGTGAGAGCTATGATGATAAGCAAAACAGAGACATCGTAAGGTGGGCAAACATGCCTTACCACATCCCTTATTTCCCTCGGTTATCATGGCAGATATCTTGATAATCCCTCATCTTTCTTCACCYTTCAATACTATTATATTAAATTCCACAATTCTCTGTGAAACAAAGTACTGCTTGTCGTCAGTAATGGTGGGATATGATATCAAAGGGAATATATCTTTTAACGGTCTCCTCTCTTAACGAATTGCTGCGGGTAGTGGTAGTGGAGTGCAATGGTGGTGGCCCTCGTGGGTTGGTTCAGTTTTAAGCAAAAGCTAACTTCTGACGTCTATTCCCACCTTCCCTCTTCTTCTACAAATACAACTCACTATTTTCACATTCCGTTTCTTTCCCCTTTTGAGTTTCTTATGATAACACCCAACTCTAATGGTCTTCAATTTCGTCATACTATATATAAATCAAGTCTTTGATGCCATTAATCCTCTCATTTTCTTTAGGAGTATTTTGTTTCTTTTTATTTCCCCTCTTTTCTCTCTCTTCTTCTCTTTGGGTACAAATTACTCCGGAAGAAGCCCAGAAGAGAAATATTAGTCTCATCTTGTTTCTCAAGGGCCGCTCTGTTTAAGATTGGGAATTGTTTTGCAAGTCTGGAACTAGGAGATAGGACATGGGTTCATCCAGGAGTGCTTGGAGAAGTGTCCTTTATCTGGTATTTTGTTTGTTTCTTGCAGAGATAAGCCACTCTGCTTCTTCCAAGGTAACTTCTTTTTGCATTTGGGGGGTGTATGTTTCAATCTGTATATATGTTTTGCAAATATAAGGACTCCTCTATTTTGGTATTTTGGTATTTTGGGGAACCGATACCATTTTGTTTCCATTATTGCGGTTTCCGGTTGCAGTTGTACGTGGTATACATGGGCAGCAGGGAAAGTGATGACCCAGATGAGATTTTGAGGCAAAATCACCAAATGCTAACTGATATTCACAAAGGAAGGTATACGCTTTCCTGTTCTTCTTTTTCTGGGATTCCATTCATAAGTTTGAATTTTGTTCCTTTTTCAGTTATTTTGGTTTCATTTCCTGTTTTGATGAATGAATGTGTCAATACAGTGTTGAGGAAGCCGAGGCTTCTCATGTGTATAGTTACAGACATGGTTTCAGAGGTTTTGCAGCCAAGTTGACAGAAGAACAAGCTTTTGAAGTTTCCAGTAAGCCCCTCTCAGTTACTTTTACTATCGGCTCTTTTGAATTGTCAAAATATTGTACCTTGATTGAGAAATGATAAAAGTTCTGAGATAAATACCGACAAAATTCATTAATATTGCTGATGTTGCGTTTATCTCGTGCTTCTGTTTGGTCACACTAAAACAGAGATGCCTGGAGTGGTATCAGTATTTACTAATACAAGGAGGAGTTTGCACACTACTCATTCATGGGACTTTATGGGCCTCAATGGTGAAGAAACTATGGAAATCCCAGGCTATTCAACCAAAAACCAAGTGAATGTCATTATTGGTTTTATTGATACAGGTCCTTTCTGTTACTTTCACTGGAAGTTGGTTACTAACTAGTTTGTTTTTTTTTTTTTTTTTAAATAGGTAAAAATGCAATCATCGAATGTCTCTTTATTACCGTTATTCTTTTTCCAAATGGGTAATTAAAAGGAAATTATGCTAATAACCCTCACTAACTGTATACTAATACTGCTAACTAATTTTTATGATTGGTTTACATTGGTATAGATTAAATTGCTTGGTTTATGGAAGATATTTTAATTGCTTTTCAACGGGATGTTCAATATCCTAATTCATGTGATTGTTCAGAAATAAGAAGTTTCTTTTAGCAAATGGATATCATTTACATCTGAGGTAAGATGTTTATGTAACAGGAATTTGGCCTGAATCTCCAAGTTTCAGTGATGTTCACATGCCCCAAGTGCCAGCAGGATGGAAGGGAGAATGCCAATCAGGAGAAGGATTCAATGCATCCACGTGCAATAGGTCTTCATCATAATTGTCCAACTCTGCCAACTAATTTTTGAAACTCTTTGAATTTGTCCATCATATCCTGAAAGAATGTGAAATTTGTCCGTCAGCAGGAAAGTTATTGGCGCAAGGTATTATTATAGTGGCTATCAAGCTGAAGAAGATTCAGCGAAGACTATCTCCTTTAAGTCCGCTAGGGACAGCTCAGGCCATGGGAGTCACACAGCCTCGACTGCTGCTGGTCGTTACGTGGAGAATATGAATTATAAAGGGTTAGCAGCAGGGGGAGCCAGGGGAGGTGCACCGCTGGCCCGTATTGCAGTATACAAGACTTGTTGGAGCTCTGGTTGCTACGATGTTGATATTTTGGCTGCTTTTGATGATGCAATTAGAGATGGGGTTCATGTCCTTTCTTTATCTTTGGGTCCTGAAGCTCCTCAGGGAGATTATTTTAGTGATGCCATTTCTCTGGGGTCATTCCATGCAGTTAGTCATGGAATAGTGGTGGTTACTTCAGTCGGAAATGAAGGAATCACTGGATCCGCAACGAATCTTGCTCCATGGATGCTCACAGTTGCCGCTAGTTCAACTGACAGGGATTTTATTTCTGATATCGTACTGGGAAGTGGAGCTCGCCTAAAGGTAGTTTCAATTGTAAAGATTTGGTTTCGGAACTAATTCCTGAAACTTACTAGGACATGATTATTGAATAGGGTGAAAGTCTGACTATACTCCAAATGAATGGATCAACAAAAATCATCTCTGCGGCTGATGCTAATGCTGGTTATTTCACTCCTTATCAATCCAGGTGAAGCAACAGGTACTTCACTATGTGTACAGTTTTGGATATTAATTCTATCTCTGGAAGCTAAATTATTTCCTATCCTGTTTATCCTACTAGTTACTGCCTAGATAGTTCCCTGAATAGTAAAAAGGCAAAAGGGAAGGTTTTAGTTTGCCGACATTCTGGAAGCTCGACTGAGTCCAAACTTTCAAAAAGCATTGTTGTTAAAGGAGCTGGCGGAGTTGGCATGATTTTAATTGATGAATCAGACAAGGATGTAGCCATTCCCTTTGTTATCCCTGCGGCAATTGTTGGAAAACCTGTTGGTGATCATCTCCTGTCTTACATCAACAGGACACGGTCAGTTAACTGTTTTACTTAGAGATCGCTCAGCTTGCTAAGATTTTGATTTAGTTTACTACTTAATGTTGATTACACCTTTTGTCCACAGAAATCCTGTTGCAAAGATTTTGTCTGCTAAGACTGTATTGGGATCTCAACCAGCTCCAAGAGTAGCGGCATTTTCTTCGAAAGGTCCCAATTCATTAACCCCTGAAATTTTAAAGGTAATCTGTTGTATCAGAATTAGTAAAAGAAGTTTCAGTCTTGGACAATCTTTTTCTACCACAATTTTCTTTTTGGTTTTCTATATACAGATTGATGGTAAATGTGTTGTTTAACTATTATTTGTAACAATTTTATTACTACTGTTGATTTCTTTGAGTTTGTTGATCACTAGCTAATGAATTTACCATGCAGCCTGATGTCGCAGCTCCAGGATTGAATATTCTGGCAGCCTGGTCTCCAGCAATGGCTAAATTAAATTTTAACATTTTATCTGGAACTTCCATGGCTTGCCCACATGTAACTGGTATTGTTGCCCTTATAAAAGCTGTGCATCCATCATGGTCACCTTCGGTTATCAAATCGGCAATTATGACAACTGGTAAGCCTACAATCTACGAAATAATCTTGTTTATATTCATACAGAGAATTTCATCACCTCCTTACATATGTTTTAGTGGTCTAGATGCACCTTTTCTCTTACTGCARAGAAATTTTCTACTTGTTTCTTCTCTCCAGCCCTAGAATGGTACAGTGCTGTTGGATCCCTMCTGGCCTACATTAGTGCCAAGCTGAGAGCCAAAAAATCTAAGCCGCAAGTGCTATGTTAATTACACTGAAGTTCCTCATTGATAGATCTCAGTATGCTTCTGTGTGAGTTTGGGTATGTTGGTCCGTGACTTAAAACTAACCATGAATCTGAATTCACAAACATCAATGCAGCTTTGGTAGTGGACAAACATCATAAATATATTACAGCAGACCCTGAAGGAAGAAGAGGAAATGCATTTGATTATGGCTCTGGGTTTTTGAACCCAACAAGAGTACTCGATCCAGGTCTTGTTTATGATGCAAAGCCAGCTGATTATAAAGCCTTTCTCTGTTCAATCGGTTATGACAAGAGATCACTTCATCTGATCACAAGAGACAACAGCACCTGTGATCAATCACTTGCTTCACCATCTGACCTTAACTATCCATCAATCGTTGTACCTAATCTTAAAGACAGTTTTTCAGTGACTCGAACTCTGACATGCGTGGGAAGGACAAGAAGCATTTATAAAGCAGCAGTATCTGCACCAAGAGGAATTGATGTTACTGTTATGCCTCGACGAATCGTCTGTGGTAGCTATGGACAGAGGATCAACTTCACAGTGAATTTCAAGGTTGCTGCTCCATCAATGGGTTATGTTTTTGGATCATTATCATGGAGGAACAGAAGATCGAGGGTGACCTCTCCACTTGTTGTTCGAGTCGTGCATCCAAAGTCAGGTTTAACGGTTTAGCTCAGTAGTTTGGGGATCTTTGCAGAAGTAGGCAGGCAAAAGTTGATGGAATTCAAAATACAAGAATAGAAAACAATTTCATGCACAATTCAAAGTCATTCATTCTTTATGAATTTAAAAATAGCAAGCAAGAAGGTTACTCGCTTATATGGTGTAAATCGTCAAGTGATTAATCTGTAGATTGTTGTAGCTTGTGATATGTTATTTTCTTATCTTTTCCTTTACTTTTTGAGTTTTGACTATCTAGACTCTTGAGTAGGTATGGAAATTTCAAACTGGTACCACAATAGTTCAAGCAGCGTGTGTGCTCTGGTTCATAAGCTCATCCATAATGGCAGAGTTGAGGATCAGTGGTTGAACTACCTCTGAACCCTTCTCTAATCATAAACTCCAGAAGCAGCACAAAATAAATTTGCTACAGAACAGTAAAAAGTAGGAGACAGAAAAGAATAGAAGGTTGGAGCTTCTTTCGAGGCTTGTTCACATCTTTTAACTCCATATCTATAGGACAAATCCAGTGGCAAATGTAAGAGCTGTAGATCCAAGGACCTCATATTGCTGATGAAACGGGAACTCTATATATTTTTTGAGTCATCTCCAGGTAATTCCTATTGTAAAAGCAGAGGAAAAAGAAACTTAAGTAACAGTAAAGAACAAATGGAAGATGGTCGCTACAAAAAGAATATCAGATACTCACAATCTGCTATATTAAATTAAGAAGTGTACCACCTATGACGTACACTTCCTAGATCATCAATTTGAATGAGGCAAACGAAATAAATAACATTAAACGTAGAAAAGAAACAGAATACAAACCAGCCACAAACAGTTTTGAACAAAAGATATTTAAGAAGAACCACCTTGGATCGACATCAAAGTGGACCTCCTATCTAAATTCTATGATCTCATATCTACATGTGATTTGCTTTGGAAATGCGCGGTCATTTCAATAATTGGGCCCGGGATGGCATTTCAGGAGGATCAACCAGGCCTTCTAAGACAACGAGCTCATCTAGGAGCGTTAGCTTCTCTTCTTCCAGAGCCTTAATCTCATCTTCTACAACTTGCAACTCCTTTCCCAGACCAAAGCTTTCCTCTTCTAAAAGCAGATACTTGCGCCTAAGAGCCCGATAGTCATTTCCAGATGATGGAGAAGAGTCTGGCAAGGAATCTGAGGTTGATTTATCCTGTTGCTGGAAAACTGCAGAAGTGTCATTTACCAAGCCTCTCTTGGAAGGCTTCTGGATCCCCTGATATGGGAGAGCCCCCACATCCTGCAACATTTTAACACCGTCCCTCTGTGCTGGTAATCTGGAAGCCTTTTGTGAGGCTTTCTTTTTTCGTGATTTAGGGACTAAACTTTCCTCAGGTGAAAGCATCCTCTGATCTTGCAACTGTTCAAATGATATTAAATGAGATCAATGTACGAGTCCAGACAGCACCATCTCATAAGTTTTTAAGCATGATTAAGAGTATAGTTGATGTAATAGAAAGTCTTAATAGAATAGTTCTTGACATGCAGACACGAATGCAAAGAAACCATAATGCACATGACAAAAGATTTTTGTCTGACTGATCACAGGACCATATAACATAGTTTTACTGCAATATTCATGTACCACAGGTTGAACTTACAGGAAAAGGTGAAATGGTTTAATTTTTGTCCTTCAGAAACACAAACACCTGATCTAGCCATACTATTGTGCACACCCAGAAATTCCTCTCAACAACAGCAGGTCCACAACTTCTCCGGTACCTCAAAGTCCACAACTACAAACTTTCATCTCTAAAGGAACCAATATCTGCTCTAACCCTTTCTACTAGATCAAGATTTGCAATATATGCTTTATTCATCAACTGAAATACATAAAACACTCTAAATTGATTCAACAAGATTGCTGTAATATCCCAAGCATACAGAGAAACAGAGCTCAAAGAATTGTCAGCATTATCAATTTTGTATTAAGAAACAAATGCAATGCTACACTTGCATACTGTTGGACCGTATGCTTTTTCCGTTACAATTCACCATGTTATTGTGGATCATCATGACTAACATGAACGATTCATCCACCAAGTTCATAATCAAAGAGTCCAAAATAAAATATTAACGAGAAACATTGAACTGCATAACTTAAATATATTAATTCACCCTATACTCTTGACTGTTGAACAAARTTGCTAGCTTAACAGGTTTCAGCCCAGAACAGTTTTTCTAGTTACAGCTATAAATGAGTGTTACTTAGCCATGGTTTTATGACACTTCCACTCTTTAAACCTCTCAGAATTATCACTTAGACATGGCTAATAACGCAAGAGGAGAAAATCATAATAGTTTCTCGAGTCCAAAATTTAGAAGATATTAATTATCAAGTGTCTAATCCAAAACCATGTGGCGTATATCTGGATAAGATATCAGCTTTTAAAAACTAGAAAGCGTAATTTTGTCTAATTAGGTCATCCAAAACATAAACAAAATAAAATAAATGAAAAACGCCTTCAGAAAGCATCGCCGAGCAAGTAAAGAATTCAAGAAACGTTACAATAATATGAAATTTGAACAAGAACTACATAGAATTTAGAACTAAAATGAAAAGTGTGTAGGAAATGTTTGAATATTATTAACAAAAGAAGCACTAAAAAGAAAAGGTTAAGCAAAAACCCTACAATTTGGGCAGATAATAGAACTGCATAGAAAGTAAATTCATGCATAATTATTGACTTACTTAAACAGGAATTAGGGGAAAGAACTCGGGCTCAGTCGACGAGGCTTTTTGAGTTTCAGGATAAAGATATCGCAGAGAAGACGAAGACGAAGACGAAGACGAAGCGATCAGCGATTACGGAGAACAACTGCGGCTTAGCAATAGCAGTAACTTATTACTATTCGGTTACGCAGGCRAATGCGTCCGACCCTTCATAAATAAGCTCCTTTTCCTTTTTTAAGTTTTCATCGTCTAATCCGGATTCGGGGCCCACGACCTTTGCCAATTGCCATCTCCCTCGGGCCTCGCGTGAGATTTACGAAGTGATCCAATATTGCGGGGTTTTGATCAAAATGAGTGTTCTTACATAAAGGGTATCCGTTTTGAACACAACTATAAAAACAGTGGCACAAATAAATCAGTTGCATTGTCCGAATATATTGGAGTCTTAATTCAGCGCATTATTAAAATGCAACGGGTCCTAACTTTGTGTTCGAGGAACGAATCCCACGCATTTCCATAATACAGTCAGTTTTTTTAACTCTGTTGCAGTCCTGGAATGCGATGGAAGTGAAGGAATTAAAAAAAAAAAAACAAAAAAAGAGCCCTCTTCTTCCTTACCCTTCCCGATTCAGTCAACAAAAAAAATCCAACTCCGAAAACCGGTGCAACTCCATTGTAATAATCCAATTCTTTTTCCCCTCGTCACTATAACTCCGCTACCTGAATCTCCCCCTCCCTAGGCATCGTTGCCCTCCCTTGGAAGCCAGTTAGCAAGAGTCTCTCACTTCAGTCCCCGTAGAGTTGTCGCTTCAGTCGCCGTTGTCTCCATCGGGCTTCTTTCTTCAATCCCTCAACCGACTTAGGGCTTTCTTTCTTCAACCCGATCACAATTTGAGGTTTGTAAGTTTGTGATTTTCCCCAATCTTTTGTAAATTTTGTGTGCTTTGTTTTYGTACTTTTTGATTTTGATAAATTGGTGTTTTTGAATGTTGTATGTTATTCTGAATTTCGTAAATTTCTGAATATTGTATGTTGTACGTTGACAAATTTCATATGCTCTGAGTAGGAGTGGTATCAATGCTGCTAACATCATTAAGAATTTGAGGCCGAAACCTATTACATGTGAATAATATGGTTTCAGAATCTAAAGTTTTACTGAGACTTCATTGGAACAGAGATTTCATAGGATATATATATAAAGAAAAAAAAATGTTCTATCATTCGTCTTGCAATCGTATATTTCCAGAGATAGTGGCACCGAAGTTAGCAAAACATGGGACTTCTCCACAAGGAGATTAACATAAACTTGAATAACTCACAAGATCCTTAAAAATGCATTTCGATTTTCTTGGAGAGTCCACTAGTCCTCTCCACCAGAAGCATAATAATCATTTACCATCTTAGGCAATTTTTCTTTGGTAAGGGCCTCATACTCCATAACATTTGTAATCTCCATTTTCTGTTCATCTATAAAATCTTCGTCAATAATTCAATTCTGGCAGATATAGCTAAAACAATCTCAGATTAATTCAGTAATGTAGTAGATCACAATTGTAGCCTATGCATATGAGTTCACCTAAGCAATTATGTTCAGAGAGAAATCTTAAAACCTATTGACTTCAATTTGGTATGCTCTGTTTTGACAAATTTGTACGCGCTCTTTTGCAAATTTCTGAATATTGTATGTTGACAACTTTCGTATGCTCTCTTTTGACAAATTTGTTCATCAATCTGTTAATGTTCATAAAGAAATTGAAAGGATCTAACTCTAGGTCATGTTCATTGGTTCATTTTGAAGGTTTTTCATACTGTACAAAAAAAAAAAAACAGAAATCTAGTAACCAGAGAAGAGACCAGCAAGCAAATAGAAATCAATGGAATAAGAACCTACAACAGTAACTAGAGAAAACAGAAATCGTCATTATTGAGCAAAGTACTTAAATAGATTGGTTCATTATTTTTTCACGAGAACACCATATCCATTTCAATGCTCAAATAAATTTAGTACATCATAAGTTGAGCAAAGTACTCAAAATCCTCGTCAATAGAAGAACACCAATTTGGATGCAAAATCATCATACTTAAAAATTACTTTAATCGGAACCCGAACCCAAAACCCGAAACCTTAAATCCTAAAACCCTAAAACTCTAAATCCTAAACCTTAAACCCTAAAATCTAACCCTAAACCTAAAATCAAAAACCCAAAACCCTAAAAATTATTAAAAATTATTTTAATCGAAAACAGAAACCCTAAACCCAAAACCCTAAACTCTAAAAATTATTAAAAATTATTTTAATCGAAACTCTAAACCCAAAACTCGAAACTCAAAACTCGAAACCCTAAAACCCTAAAATCCGAGACCCCTAGAACCCAAGAATCCATAAAACCCTAAATCCTAAAATCCTAAAATCCTAAACCCTAAAAATTATTAAAAATTATTTTGTTGAAACCCAAACCTAAATCTAAAACCCGAAACCCTAAAATCCGAGAACCCATAAAACCATAAATTCTAAACCCTAAACCCTAAAAATTATTAAAAATTATTTTAACCGGAACCCGAACTCCAAACCGAAAATTCGAAAACCTGAGATCCCTAAAACTCGAGAATCCATAAAATCCTAAACCCTAAATCTTAAAAATTATTAAAAATTATTTTAACTGAAACATGAACCCGAAACCTGAAACCCTAAAATCCTAAAACCCGAGATCCCTAGAACCCGAGAACCCATAAAATCCTAAACCCTAAATCCTAAAAATTATTAAAAATTATTTTAACCGAAACCCAAACCTAAAACCCGAAACCCTAAAACTCGAGACCCTAGAACCCAAGAAAATGTGCCACAGCCGTAGCCATATCCGGTGCCCAATGAGGCATGCTCGGCAAGTATGGGTGGATATGCAGACCCATCAGGATTTGCACTGGGTGCATATACAACATTACTGATGAACTAGCAGCCAGACATCCCGGATTTTACATTTTCGGAAGTGACGAAAGGCCATACTATAGCTTCAGCTTATTGGCATCCTCACATGTCTGGTCAATGGGGACCATCAAGTGCAGTAGAGCAGGATACTCTAGACATTGTTGCACAAACAAATTGTAGAAACTGTGTGGAGATAAATGTTTATGCAGTTTATGATGAGCATGCAGATACAACTGACGTGGATGATTTACCTACCAAGCCTGAGGATGTAGAGATTTTGGAAGGAGGGGGTGATAGTGATGAAGATGTTGTTGGAGTTCCTCCACATCAACACATGCCTAGTACATCACAAGGAATTGCTAGTACATCACAGGGAATTGCTAGAGGTAGAAGATCGATTTGTGTATCCAATTACACTTCTTTCAGAATATTCCAAAATATGGGTTCTGGAAAACCATAAGATGATTTTGTTGATGCTAGCGGAACCCGCCCTGATATGTGGTCAAGCAATGATCCTGACATTTGATTGCATATGAGATTTGAGAATAAAAAGCAAGTTGTCGAGGCTGTCACTACTTGGCCAATCAGAATGGATCGTGAGTACAAGATAATTAGAAGTAAAAGAAATAAGTGGACAGAATCGTGTAAAAATTCAACTGATGAAAATTCATGTTTGTGATACATTAGAGCTACATAGAGATCTATTCATGGCCAATGGGAGATAACTATATTACAGCCCGAACATACCTGTCTTGTTCGATCCAGAACGATACACACAGGAATCTGACTACTCAGGAAATTACTTATGATTACGCTTTTTTCATTTCTTACTTAATTTACAATTGGAAATATAAATTCTCTAATGTTTATCCTTATACTATCATTACTGCATTGCACGACAAATCACCCATCTGATTATAGATGATCCCGCGACGCATGTCAAGGTTATTCAGCAGGAGGTAATGAAGATGTTTTAGTGTGGAATCACTTACAAAAAAGGATGAAATGCAAGAAAACAAGGCATCGAGCTATTGTTTGGCTCTTGGATATCTACATTCCAATTTTGCCTCGCTACTTTGCAGCATTATCAGAATCAAATTCGGGTACAATTATTAAGTGGAAACATCACCGAGACAGTACTGAGGAAGTTAAAATTTTCAAATTTGTTTTCTGAATATTCAGGCCTCAAATTTTAGGATGCACTTACTGTAGGCCAGTAATATCTGTTGATGGGACGTACTTGAGGGGCACATACAAAGGTGTGCTATTGATTACTAGCTCATGGAATGCTAACAATCATATTTTTCCACTTACCCATGCCATTATTGATAAAGAGTCTACGAAAAGTTGGGGGTGATTTATGTAATTGTTGTTTTCCACGTGATCAAAGATGGATTTATTTGTCTAATCTTGGATAGACATCAGAGTATTTTGAGCATAGTGGCACAAAGTCGAGACCGGCAGGAATTGGAGGCCGTCCATAGATTCTATCTCAATCATATCTGTGCCAACTTCAATATCACTTTTAAGAACAGTATGTTGAAGAAGCTAATGTATAAGGCCAAAAGTACACCGAAAGTGTAAAAGTTTGATATGTATATGGAAAAGATAAGGAAAAGAGATCAGACAGTATATAATTGGTTGATGAATATTTCTCTCGATAATTGGGCTCTATTGCATGATTGGGAACACAGATTTGGAGTTTTAACAATCAACTTGTCTGAATCTATGAACAGTGTTCTGAAAAACACACATGCACTTCCACTAAAAGTATTGATCGAAATGAGCTTTAGAAAACTTGTTGATTACTTTTGCTTGCACCGAGATGAGGTCGTCCAAAGTCGATATCTATTTCCATCTAAAATATGGAAGATTTACACTGATATCGAAAGCAAAGCAAGGATGCACTTAGTCACAAAATACAATCTACAAGCTAGTTTATTTGGTGTCACCACTCCACGGATACAAGGTCAAAGGAGTAACCATGTTTACACGGTCAACTTGAGCYAGAATACATGTAATTGCCAGAAATGGCCTTTATTCGGAAGACRGTATTCCCATGTATTTGCTGTTTGTTGAAAAAGAGGTTGGGACCCTGCAAATCTATTCAATGAATTCTACTCTAAGAATAATTATAGAAACACATACAATTGTGATTTCTATTCTGTTGGAAATGAGTCAGCTTGTAGGTCTGCACCTTTCATCCTTAAACATAATGAAGAACTTATGAAGGGCTCCAATCATCCCAGGAGGAGGTGTACTACCAAAATACATGGAAAAATGAATTTTCACAACCCCGATTCACCTCCAAGATGTGCAAACTGCCATCAACCTGGTCATAATAGGCAGAATTGTCGAAATAATAATACATTTAGTTTTACATCACTATTCAGGGGAAGAACATGGTTTATGAGTTATGTGTAATGTAAATGATTTATATAATCTTTTGACTATAAATCTTGATCTTATATAATATTATACAAACATTGATCGTCATCTTTTGACTACAAATCTTTAACATTTATGAGTTATTATTTTTTGTTATTCATCATTGTAATCATTCATTTTGTATATGCTGTAATATTATTTGAAAAGAATGGAAGGTTAATATTACTTGTATTATTATATTTTGCTATTTTTTYATAATATAAATCTTGAAAAGTTCGTGAGTCACATTATATATAATAATAACACGATGCATTGTAGAAATGCGAAAATACAATACCAATGCATTTCACAAATGCGTTGTATTATGATGCATTTGGACAATGCGTTATAGTACCAACGCATTTTGAGAATGCGAAAAATTTTTCCCATCGTATTCAAAGAATGTATTTGGTCCATTTCTGCAACCCCTTTTACAATGACGTCCACTATGGGCGTCCTTTTTTAAAAGTAGCCCATCATGGTCAAAGCCCCCAATATTGTAGAGTGAGCAAGGCTAAAGAACGTAGCTTGTACTTAAATTTAGTGATTTTTTATTTTTCATTTTTATTTCAAACGGTGTYATTCTTGCCCTAGAATCTTTAAAACATAGTAAAAATCTCTCTTTATAACTTAACAAAGTCGTACTTTCAAGGTTATTTTTATCAATTCATTAATATCCATCTTAATAATAATTTTTTAATCAAATTTTCATTTTTTATTTTTTCTTTCCTTCTTCTAACCCTAGCCTCAACCGCTCTCTTCTCTATCTTCCTTCTAATTCCTCCTTCTAACTCTAGTCGAGCTGCAGTCGCCATCTTCTCTCTCCTCCTTCTAACCATAGCCGCTCGTGCTCTACTTCCTCCATTGCTTCCTCCTTCTCTTTCGTCTTGATCTTGCTCTGCAGTTGTAGCGACACCAAAGCTGCAGCGGCATCAAAGCTTTCAACAGGGGGGTTGGGAGGAGGAGAAGGACAAGGAAAGAGAAGAAGGAAAAAGGAAGGGAGAGAGAGGAAGCCACACGGAGACAGAAAGAGAGAGGGAAAAGGGAGGAAGAAGGATGTTGTCGGTGATGATGGAGAAGAAGAGGAGAGAAGAAGAAGGAGAAGGAGAAGAGGAGATGGGCTTACCTGAGATGATGGTGAAAGCTGCGGCTACGGCCGAAGGAGGTTCTAAGGAGGTATGAAGGTCGGTTGCTACTGAGGACCGGTGGAGACTCAAACTCCCATTGGGAGTCAGAGGAGGTTCTAAGCGGGAGGATACAAAAGAAAAAGAAGAAAGGAAAGAAAAAGGAAAAATGAAAAGTAAATAAAAAAATTACTATTAAGATAAGTATATAAAATGAAATGACCAAAATACTCTTGAAAATAGGTCTTCTTTAGAGTTTAAACTGAGATTTTGGATGGAAGGGCAATGTTTGATATGTTTTAGAATTTATGGACAAGAAAAATACAGTTTGAAGTTTAAAGGCAAAAAATAAAAAATCCCTAAAGATCAGAGTCAAGTGATGTTGTTTATCTCCATTGGTAATGGCTTTAATAATAGGATATCAATAAGTTTTACTCAATTTAATAATAGTATTAYGTGAAAAAGAAAAAGAAAAAAATTGAAGCATGAAACTAGAATTGTAAACAAATCCAATATCCACAAACAAAATTTGAATGAGGTCGTTATATTTGAATAATATTTATTGTATAATATACGAATTGAGCGGGCAACTAAGCTTGAACACTATTCCCAAACACGCGCTTATGTTCGCGAACAAAATAGTATAGTTATTCTTAGGAAAAGATTTAAGTGTTATTGAAGTTTTGAAAGTTCATTTTAAAGTTGTGTATACATGTTTAGTTTAAAATTTTCATTAATCTAATATTCTTATCAAATTAATCTTTCACACAAGGAAGATTTGTTTCAAAGTAAAGATCATATATATATAAAAAAGTCATTGTAAATGAACACGTAAATGACTTTTCTACTTATAAAATTTTAAAAGTCTTAGAGTTTAATCTCTATATAAAGGGTTTTGGTTCGTATAGATTAATGATAATTAGTCTATACATTCTTCCATCTTTTTCTTCCTTCTCGCTATGAACTTTACTCCTTTTTCTTTTCGTATTATAACACGTTTTAACCTTTTTTTTTTTTTTGCTTACTCTCTTTGATGGCATTACATATTAACGTGTGTGTCAGAGGGAAGCCTACGAAATAGCAAGAAAGCATATTATTTCAAGGTGTCAGAAGATGCATGCAGCATGAAGTAGGCTATGTTTTTTTTGTCATGCATTATTCACTAACTGTCTGGCTAGTTTTTTTTTTCTTGTCATGCATTATTCACCAACGCCTTTGCCATCTTTCTGCATTCCATGTTTGTATCATTTTATCACGTTTTCCTTATCCCATTTTTTTTGTCACGTTTTCCGTAGATGGCCAAAAGAAAAGAACGTCTTTTTGCAATATTTCATTAAGTATTGTATGTATTCTGCCGCGTTATCTTGCAACAATTTTTTTTAAAAATTATTTTTATGTTATTTATTTATTTATTTTTGTTGTTAAATCTTTAATGCTCAATTCGTTAAATGTAATTTATTTTATTTATTATTATACAATGACTATAACTTTAATATTTTTGAAACATATTAAACTATTCTCCTCAAGTACTAGTAATAATATAAATTACTAACATTGTATGCTCTCAAAAAACATAATATTATATTCCTGAGGAGTATTGAATAATTATTCTAAATTAATATTGTGGATTCTTGAAGAGTATGGTACCCTCAAAATATTGTTGAGGAATATTAAATTATTGTTTATGAGGTAAAAATGGTCTAAATAAATATTATTCTTTTCCGAAAAAACATGATAATTGTTTACACAAATATCTCATCTGTAAAATATAATAAGAAAATAAGAGAGCGCATCAAAGAATCAATATTATAAATTTGATAAGAAATTATTATAATCTTTGAAATGTTCTCAAGTCAAGAAGTCAATTCATTAATTCTTCTCTTTGCAATTTTTTGAGGATTTCGTAACTTGATCTCTAAATTTGGAGAGAAATTTGGCGCTCTTCCTTCTAAGCTTCTCTCAATATAAATTTTTGACTTCAATATGAATTTTTAAACCTCTTCCTCTTATACTTTAGTCTCAACTTATTAACAAAACAAATTTATTTGATTGACCGAAGTCCCATGTAGGAGCAACGTGGCATTTTTTATTTTCATTAGTTGAATCTCGTCATCTTGACACATGTCAACTTATGTCAAATACTCCTCAATATTAATATTGAAAGTATTTAAAATTAACTCTTAATTATTTAAGTATGTTATGAAAAATTAATTTAATAAAATTTTTATATCTACAAATTGCCTGCTGAGACTTGTTAATGGATATGACTCGAAGGTGAGTCTCAAATAAATAAGTTCCAAATTGGCTTACGCATTTAGATCAACATTGCAGGTCCAATAATTTAGGTTATTTCTCTTGTGCCATTTTTAAAACACTTGAGTCCCATTCATTATTCAAACATTGAGCTTCCTTTTGTTTTCTTCAATCGTTGGGCCTATTTTCCTTTGGCCTTCCTCTTTTGGGTATCTTTTCTTTAGGGCCTTTTAATGTTCACAGCCCACATTGCTTTCCTTGGTCCATTAACTCTACCTAATTAGATAGTGATTTTGCATCATCTGAAACTATCATCGAGACTTATTTTACACGTATTTGATATATTAGAGTTGTGATGGAACTTGTCTTCCTAATTCTGATACAAGTCTTTCCTTTTTTTGTCTATATACACACACATCAATTATATGAGCTTTTTCATGTGTTACTTTTCATTACCTTACCAACTTCGATACTTTATAAGTCTTCTTATATGTCTTGTTTTCTATCCCAAATTATTTTCTTTCATATTTAGCCTTTTTTTCTTAGATGATCGATTTTTCATTGTTGATGTAACTTTTGTTCTTGCACTTGAGGAGCTTTGAGGGCATCCAGAGAAGCTAAGATATCTCCAAAAATAAAGAATAGTACACCGCTCTAACTTGCTAAAGATTTTGACTTTTGCACGTTTTTTTATCATGAAAATCTCCTTTTCTTTTGCAAGAATCGAATTTTTTATTTTTGCTTAGTTTTCCTTTTTTTTTTCTTTTTGTCTTCTTTTCGCTACTTTCCTTTTTCACTCTTGCTGCTCTGCCTTTTTCTTTTTCTTGTTTTTTCTTGCTTGTTTCTTTTTACTTGCTCCTTGTGTTTCTTTCTTTCTTCCGTTGATTTTTTTCCTGTGTTTTTTCTTCATCATGGATCAGCTGGGGTGTGGCCCAAGCCCAGCAGCTAGACCCAATTGCTCTTTGCTCCTGTTTTGGTCTTTTCCTCTTTGCCGCGTGGCTGGAGGCACGACTAAAATCTGTGCAGCCCAGTCCATTTTTTTTTTTCCTTGGTTGCTTTGGTCGCTTTTATTTTCCGCCCATGTCTTCTCTATGTAGATCAGCTGGATGCACTCCAAACCCATGGCCCAGACTTTGTTTGCTGCCCTCCTCGGTTTCCTCCTATATGCCGGCCAACCGGAGTCAGCGGCTTCGGGGGCCGCAGCGGCCGGCGTCGATGAAGATTTTCTTCCTTCTATTTTTTTATATGATCTGCAGCGGGATGAGAATATGTTTCTGCCTTCTAGTCTCACTTTACTCTTCACCGTCTGTTTTCCAGCGGCCACGATGATCCAGGCATTGCAGCAATGAGCTTTTCTTTTCCTTCTACCTTCTGCTTTCCGGCGGCCATGGCGGTGGGTTTTTTGCCTTCTGTTTCTCCTAATCGCCTTCACGCTCCAGTTATATTTCGTCCTACAGGCAGCAGGGTGACCACAAGCAGCGCAATAGTTCTTCTGAAGATGGAAGATGTGACGTCCACACCTAACACAGAGCGCGTGGYTCTTCTTTCCCTCTTGAGCTTCTCCGGTTGGTGCTATGGCGGCGATTGGCGGAGCTGAGTGTGGTGGAGCTGACGGCTACGGTCAAGGCGATGGACAGCAGTGATGGTGGAGGGGCCGGCCTGGACTTTGCTGCGAAAGAAGGCGAGCAACGAAATTTTTACTTTCTTTTCCCGGGTCCAAAAGCAATCCAAATAGAGAAGTAGGCCCATGCTATGGACAAGAAACAATCAGATACGCGCACTTGCGGAAAATTGGAGAATTTTGCAAACTGCTCTACCTCCACACCGAGCCTATTTTGTATTTGATGGCGGCACGCCTGCTCTTAAGAAGGGTTGAGCTATGGTGATCTAGGGTTCTTTCTGACTTTGCTCCAGTAACATTCAAGCCTGGCAAAGGTGGCTYTATCATTTCTGTAACGCRTTTATACTAATTTGAAAATYTTACTAATTTTATCCTTACATAGTTTACAAAAATTCGTAAAATAAACATTTTGAATATTGTAATATTAATGGTTTGCAAATATTTTGARAAAGTTTCCTCTATAACACTAACATATTCCCCTTGTATACAATWAAAAAAATTTTCACAATGCATTTTCAATATTCCACATAAAAATGAAATCACTTCAACCTCAATAATATCATTTACCAACAAACTACTCATATTAAAATAACTTCAATTCCGACAACATTATTTATCAACTAAATACTTATATATTTAAAATTTAGCTGAAACCTTGAAAGAATAAATCCATAACGAATAAAAACTTAAAGCACTCATTAAGTTCATAAATCAATATAAAACTTAATTAATGAAACTGATTCATATGTATTAAAGTCTGCTCCCAAGCGATTTCCAAGTATTAACTGACTAATCATCACTTGAAAGATAAAAATGAGGGAAATGAAATGAGCTAATAAGTTTAATAAYTAAATCTCATGCATTATATGTCATGAATTTTTAGAAATTCATTTCTTTGTCAAGACTTTTCAAAAGTTTCCATTTCATCAAAACTTTTCCAAAAATTTCCATTTCAAATCATGAGATCATTTGGTGTATCACCTACTCATTAAGTTCTATAGTGAGAATTTTTATTTGGAACCCAATAACATTCTATTGGTAGAATCGCCAAGCGGTTAATATAACTTAATCTTTTTCTGAATTTCACCTCATAAGGGGTGGACATACATACTCCCACCTTACAAGAGGGTTATGTCAGGTGCCCCGATTCCTTATGCCTCATTTTCCACTTACACCTTTCATGGTTCAGACTTTACTCTTTTTCAAATCTTTAACATTGAGAAAAAAAAATATGCAACATAAAAGTCACATTTTTTTTTTTTCCCAAACATCATTCCTGAAAATATTTGTCTTCTTGAATGCATAATTATGCCACATGTTAGACTATAGATTACATGCTCATGAAATGGACACATAACTCTGAACTTAAACTTCCCAACATGTCATCAAGTAGAAAAATTTACATATTTGAAATAAATCATAAATCATATCAGATAAAAGTAATTCAATTATACCCACAATACACATGCAATACAATTAATGGGAATGTTAGAATTTATTTACCTAAAGTCATTAATGAAATAAAATTTTCCTTTCAATCGCTAGCAGAGTACCTTGGCCGCRCACAACGTCAATATGCCTAGAAATATCCTAATTTTTATTACAAAAAAAATATTCATTTGAAATTTGTTTAACTAAATACATTCATTTAACATAACTGTACACGATTAAAACATTCATCATTTACCATACGAGCATCACTCACCCATATTAACCCGCACTTAAATTTTTCACGTTGAAAATAGTAACATTACCAAAAGTATAATTAATTTCATGGCTCTGAACTTCCCTTAACAATGACAACAATAAATACGATCACAATATACTTCTAAAACTACATTCCTCATACTAATTTAAATTCCACACTAAATTATGTATAAACATAATCTATGTTTTTTCATAATTATCAATACACTATACAAATATAATAACCGTTCGATTAATATAATCAAAGAAATAAATATTTCACCTTGAATCTAGTAAATTTCTAGGCATAGAGTATAACGCAATATTGTCAAACGTGCTTGGGAAAATGCGCTTCGAGRGTGCCGACGAGCGACGAACAATAGCTTGGTCGCGAATAGGCGATACACGCGTAACTAGCAATGCACAATGCCCGGGTGAGCTCCGGTAACTGTTCTGGCAAATTTGTTTCTGATCTAACTTCCAGTGAGCAGATGATCGGAGTTACAAATTTGGGCGGATCAAGCCGGTGAATAGCAAATCAGCTTRAGAGCTGATCGACGAGCAGAGCAGATACAGTTCCAATCAGCCTCGGCAGCAAGTGAATGWCGTTCGATGCAAACGGCTGTTGATGGCGACTAGTAGATGGAAGGAACGACGCGCAGCAGTGAGATGTGATGCATTCAGCCTAGTTGTGCGAASAGCGGTCACGCTGCAGAGCTTCTCCAAGTAGCTGCGGATTTGATGCAAGCAGATCTASTGCCAGATGGAAACGAGCAAGAAGCCGAACAACGAAGAGGATCTAGCAGACGGAGCAAACGATGCAGAGATCATCGGCAACTTGTGGGATCTGAATGGATCGARGTACAYTAGCGAGCAGATCAATAAGTTGGTGAGGATTTGGGTACGGATGGCTATCAACGACCATAAATCAACAATACATCYTTCATTTATTGCTGAATATTCATTAAAAAGAGAATAAAGTTCCTTTTCAACACAATCCACTATAGTTGTCAATAAATAATAAGACTCATAAATCTTTTTGTAACAAACTTTAAGTACTTAAGCTTAAATGTAGAATCCAAAACAAGAGCAGTAGAGAGCTAGACATTTGGCTCATTTTCCACCCAATAATTTTGAAACTTAGCAAGCATATTCTTAGCCATTCTTCCAAGCAACATGCATCTTTACTGTTTTCTTTCAAAAATACAAGAATAAGATAAACATCTCGAAAAAATGCATTTGTTGTACAATGCTTGCTACCGGAGAATATATATGTCACCTCAAAAATGTCTCTAGAACAACATAAATAATTATAGCTTTTTCTCAATCTTCAGAAAAATGGTGGATCCTTATAATTCAAATTACAAGATTCCATTCTATCATATGCTTTTCTATAATGCAATGCAGATCCAAGCATCAAATATGTAGAATTCCACCTAGTACAGACATCTAGAACCAACAGTCTACCTTTAGAAATCCGTTCTTGTTCAACATATTGAAGAAATTCATGCTTTCTTTTAGGCGAAGCTTTCACATATTTTACTACATTATGAACCTTTTGAGTGCATAACTTGATCTCATCCAAACCCTCCTGAACAATTAAGTTCAARACGTAACTCCAACAATGAACTTGTAAATTTCTACCCTCGTAACAACAACCCTTGAAATGAATAATGTTCTTGAAGAGATCTTGAAACAATATCATTAGCAGAATGATTGTCCATTGTAACTGTACAAAATTTCTCAATATTCCACTCCAATAAATAATTTATAATCAAATCACTAATATTTTCCTCCGTTTCCCTAACATGAACCGAAATAAAGTTCATGATTTTCTTGTGCAATTTCCAATCTTTACCAATAAAGTGAGCTGTAAGAGCCATAAAAGAAAGTTCTTGCTTAGAAGTTCAAGTATCTGTAGTTAGATAAACTTTGGGACTGCAGTTCACTAAAAAATCCTTCAACTTATTTTTCTCAACCTCATACATTTTCATGCAATCACTTCTTATTGTGTTTCTAGTGACAAACTTAACCTTTCGATTCATACTTAAACTCTCAAATAATAATAAAATCAGCTAAATATTTCATACTACCTTTTGATCAAATTTCCACACACTATCACTACTAGAAATAAAATCAGAATTAGACCTTGAAAAGCTTAAAAGAGTCCAAATTGTTGCTTCTTTGTTAGATAAATCTTTCTCGTACATGGGATAAGGTCCTATAGCAGTATGTCGTCCACCTTTAGTCAGACATTTAAAGGACTTCTTGTAGTAGTTTCATATCCATTCATTTTCATCTTTTGAAGTGGTTCGATACTCCAATCTTTTCTTCACTTCTCTTCTGCCTTTTTCCCAACATTATCTTCTTGTTCTAGTCTTTCACCATCTCTGTGTCACATCAATGATTGTCAAATCAACAATACCTTTATTATTTGCATCAATATCTGACAAAAGAATATATATAGAGAGTTGAATAACAAGAGTTTGAATACTTAGTAAAAATTAAATTCTATAAAAATAGATCATTGTATAAATTGAAACAATAATAGTGTAATACTATTCACGTGAATTCAAGAAGTATAGAAGATTCAAATATTCATACCTCTAAATCCCCCATTCTAAGAATGTTTTGTTTGTARTTTTGTTTCTTGATTCTAGGATGGAACCTTTCTCTCAAAACAAACAACTAGCTGAGACTTGAATAATGAAGTGTTAAAATAAGAATGAAACGAATAGGAAGTGCACAAAAATTATAGAGAAGGAGAAGCTAATATATTTCTACAATTTCTAATCCATTCTGATGCTAATTTAGTATCTAAATCAGCATTTTACAATTTAAAAGTAGGCTGAAATTGTGCATCTGGTTATCTACTATGTACCCACTAGCCATGCCCTCTATGCATCTGGTGGTGGGGGAAGAAATGTTGTTGAGTGCATGTCTAAGCTTGGATCAAAACCTTCGTTACATGATAAGTGTTCTTGGAGTTGATTTGGCAAGTGTATTTCAGGAAGCATGAGATGGAATAACACTACTGAATGTGTAGAGGCTTTCTTCAGAAAAAGCAAAATGCTTTTCATATCCCAGAAGTTCAATTTTGTGCTTAGTTGAAATGCAACTCTGCTATGAAATTTTTTAATGTTTAGATATTAAAATGAACATTAGCCTTATGTCTTCAGGAAGGTACATCAATGAAACCTCATTAGGCTTTCTATTCATATAAGTTGGCATGTCGTGTATTAAGTAAAGAACCAATCAAACGAACACATCATTAATTTCATTTAAATTAAAGTATATAAATATCACAATAGTAAAAAACCTGGACCGAATAACAATCTCTTCAACATTACATGCATGTTTAAAATAGTGAATTCATTGCAACGTTGTATAATCTGTAACTTGGAAGGTGTGTTTAGAAATTTTGAGACTAATCAATTAGGAAACCAACAATTTGGCACAAGATCTACCAGCTAAAAAATAAAAATCAAAATGTAGCATCAGAACAGGATTCATAGTTGCCTCATAGACCACCTCAGGGCTTAGAAGTTCCAGAAGAGAGAGAATAGATTTGACTTATCTGGATGATTTGAGATTGATTTATTAATATCATTTATAGATCTTGCAAAGTGAAAGCCGATCTTGGTCAAAAGATGACCAGAGGGTCGGAGGCTACAAACTGACTATGTACTGAGTAGAGAGAATAAATGAGTGGTGATTGGAGTGGTGGTGAGCACTGAACCATGGATGTGGGGTCATTTGTCTATCTAAATATTCTAGAAACTAAAACTGGGTAAAGAAAGTTAGGGTTACAACTTTTAAGTTTTAACTTATYGGATATATATATATATTACATCGGGCTCAGGCTGAGCAGGCATGAGCATACATAGAGCCTAAGCTTAGCCTGAATATAGTTCGAGCTCAGAATTTGAACCCAAACTCAACWAAGCTCAGGCTAACATAAGGCTCGGCCCGAAAATTCGGGCTGAGRAGGTTGGGTTCGGTACGATGACACTCTACATGTTGCAACATTTGTCTGGATAAAAAAAGACCATCTGCATATCATAAATTATCCCCACTGCAACTTGCTTTTGGTCGAGGACCTGATGTTTCTCACCTGCAAGTTTTTGATTGTGTTATACAAGTACCAATTTTATCCCCACAACATAACAAAATGGTCCCCAACGAAGACTTACAATTCATGTTGGGTTTGATTTATCATCGATTATTTGGTACATGAAATTATTAAACGGTGATTTGTTTACGACAAGATTTGCATATCGCCATTTTGATGAATAACATTCCCAACTTTGGGTTTACAATCTCTGAAATATTCTTATGGTAAGAACTCAATCCGTTGATTTTTCTCTTTGAAAATTTCCAAGGGCTTCGTAGCTTGTTCTCAGGATTTGGAGAGAATTTTGGTGCTCTTTCTTCTAATCTTTTCTCAATTGTTGGACCTTGATATGAATTTCTGAACCTATTAGTCTTGTGCTTTGGCCCTATTTATAGGCAAAGCGAATTGACTTGATTGGTTGAAGTTACATTTAGGAGCAACGTGGCATTACTTGATTCGCCGAGTTGTATCCATGATCCTATTGGTTGAACATTGTCATTCTCGACACGTGTCATCATTTTATTGGCCGAGATGTCAAATACTTRCCACTTTTAATGGAAGCATTTAAATTTAACTCTTGACTATTTAAATAGATAYCAAAAATTTAATTTAATAAAATTTTCATATCTATAAATTGCTCATTAGAACTTGGTCACGGGTATAACTCGAAGATGGGTTTCGAGAAAACATGGTCATAGAAAATGTCTTTGCATATAAAATGCCCTTGAGGTAATGGAAAATGAAGATCCTAAACTACAGTCTATTCAAGACTGTCAAAAAAGATATGATTGGCCTAAATAGAAAGAGGCCATATAGATGGAGTTGAATTCCTTAGATAAATGAAAAAGTGTTTGGACCTACAAGTCAAACTCCTGAAAATGTTATCTCTCTAGGATATAGGTAGGTCTTTGTAAGAAAGAGAAATGAGAAAAATAAAATTACGAGATACAYAGTTAGAATCATAGCACTAGGTTTCTCACACAGACCATGAATACACTATGAGGAAACTTATTCTCCTGTAATGGATACTATCATATTTAGATTCTTATTAAGTTTGGTTGTATCACAAAGGCTTGATATACACCTTATGGATGTAAGTTACTGAGTATCTATATTGTTTACTCGATAGTGACATATACATAAAAATCCCTGACGGATTTAAAGAGCCAGAAGCAAATGAAAATTGTTCCAAGAATATGTTCAAATCAAATTGTAAGGATCATTATCGAATTGAAAAAAAAATCTAAATGTATGTGGTATAATCGTCTTAGAATATCTATTGAAAGAGAAATATACAAATAACGACATCTGTTTCGTTATGTTTTCATAAAGAAAATAGATATTGGATTTGCAATTATCGCAGGTTATGCTGATGATCTAAATTTAATTGGGACTCCTGAAGAGCTTAACAAAACTACAAAATATTTGAAAAATGAGTTTGAGATGAAGGATTTAAGAAAGATAAAATTTTATCTTGATTTGTAAATTGAACATTTTCCTGAAGAATTATTTATTCATCGATCCACATATATAGACAATGCCTATCTACTAGCATATCCATTGGCATCACCTATGATTGTTAGGTAACTTGAAGTTGGTAAAAGATCTTTTCGGCCACTTGAAGATGGGGAAAAGACTATTGGTTCTGAAGTACCATAGTGACTTAGTGCAATTGTCGCATTGACTTATCTTGCAAATTGCATTCAGCCTAACATATCCTTTTCTGTAAATCTCCTTGCAAGATATAGTTCGTACCCACCCAAAGACATTGGAATGACATCAAGCATTTCTTTTGATACCTAAAAGCTACAATGATATGGGGCTATGTTATTGACAAAAACAGGAACTTTCTTTAGTGGGATATGTAAACACAGGATACCTTTCTACTCCACATAAATAGGCTACTTGTTTACAMATGGAGGGACTGCAATATCATGGAGATTTGTTAGGAAAACTCTAACAGCTACATCCTRAGACTACTCAGAAATTATTGCAATCCATGAGGTAAGRCGAAAATGTATATGGTTGACGAATATGATGCTTTAAATCCAAGCATCTAGGATTAGCTTGAATAAAAGAGAATCCAACCATYATATATGAAGACAAAGCAACTTGTATTGCAGACATCAAAGAAGGCTACATCAAAAGAGATAGAACAAAACTTACTTCTCCAAAGTTCTTGTACACACACGAGCTTCAGAAAGTTGGCAACATCAATATTCAACAGATTCGCTCAAGTGACAATGTGACTAAATTATTTACCAAAGTCATTGCCAAAACCAACATTCAGAAAGTTTATACATCATATTGGAATACGTCATCTCAGAGACATTAAGTGATCAGGTTTTGTTCAACCGAATTTTTCTGATAAGGTTTTAATGAGATAAGAATTAAGTACTACAATATCAACTGTACTTTCTTTTTCTTAGTTGGTTTATTTTTTTCCCATTGGGTTTTTTCTCAAACAAGTTTTTTCAATGAAAGTGTTGTAAATAAATAAGTAAATAAAATTTCTAGTCATGAAAACCTAGAAGTCCTAAAATTTAACCTCTACAAATAGAGGGTTTTGGTCACATCAAAATGAATGATAATTGATGTACAAATTCCTCTCTACTTCTCTTCTTTCTTTATACTTCTCTCGCTTCTCCTTCTCATACTATAACAAAAGTTAATTAGTATTTCTAATCATAATGAAAAAGTTAGTCACATTTATCAATAAGAATTAAAAAAAGATAAAAATTTGCCTTTAAATATTAAATTTTTAGCTAATGGAAAATAATAAAATTTACGAATAATAAACTAATTGGAAAATCACTTGAGATAATCAAATTTTGGCTTCTCAAATTAAACAGATGAGTTTAAACATAAATTTACATTCAGTTACTATTTTAACAAATAGAAAGACTAGTTGACTTGGAACATGGCAACTTGGAAGGAAAAGCAGAAGTCAAAAACCCCCAAAGCTAAACAGGAAGAAAGGATGCCATATCGACTTTAACAAAGCAATTGAACAAGCATTGGCTCTAGGTACCTCTTCCTTCTTTTGCCCAATTTTCACATAAATCATCGAATGTCAGACAATTGGAGCTTCTGAACTTTCTTGAAGCTTTTGATCAACTGATCATTGCCATGTTGGGAGCAGTCCCACAAGCTTATAAGGTTGTGTTTCGCGTTAWACTAAAAGCCGACGTTGTTAACTACCAACAGATTATTTTGCTTTGCAGCTTCCTTTCTTGACCGCTTTTTCCATCAACTTTTATTCTTACCAATCATAATAACCTCCTCAAGCAAATAAAATAAATGGTCTTAGTGGGTTTGATTTTCTAGCAGCCCACGTGCCACATTTTAGCATCATGGGGATACTTTTTTCCTTTTTTTTTTCACCGATTCTTCGTGGGCTGAATGACAAAAGCTATGTGGGCCACGGGACGACCTAGAGTTCCTGCCAATTATTCCTAGTCCAAGCCCATCAATATATTCCTATAGCTGGGAACCAGCATAACAAACCTCTCAGAGTAKGGCGTAGGCACGTTGGGCCTACACCAACGACTCTATAATTCATAAATCGGTCAATGCTTTCAAAATGGATTCTGAGTGCGATCACGGTTCTGATAATTGTGCAACTTTTTGGTTGAACCATACCTATTTAACCCGGAAAGGATAACTTCGCCCAAACGTGATCCGGATCTTTTTTTGAGGATTTAAAATTGAATTGATTAAAGATTTATTAATTTTATTTAATAATATAGTTTGAAACGTGTGAAAAAGAATAAAAATGTAAAAATGTCGATATTTAAAGTTTTACTAAATTAGTTATTAAATGTCTTAACAGACATTTAAATTCAAACGTATATAAGTAAATTTATAATATTAAAAAATTAAATATTTTTAGACTTAAATTTTGTCAAATAAGGTCTTACTTAAGATTAAACGATTAACGAATCACAATCGATTGCTTTTTTAAGTTATATCGTTTGATTACGTCACGAGCAACATTTGTTTAAAGAAAAGAGAAGGAAAATCAAGACGTAGTCTCATASTACATTCTGCATGCAATGCATGGAACTTGTTTGAACATTGAAATATGCTCTGATTTTTATTTAATTTGTGAGCTGCCTTCTGAAATTATAAAATAGTATTTTCATTTACTGTATGTTTGAGTCGGAAAATAAAAAGTCTTTAAAGAAAAATAAAATAATTCTAATTAATATCATTCGAAGTTTAAAAAGTCTTTAATTAAACTATATATCGTCAATTGCTTAACCACTACTTAATTTAACTTAATACGTTTAGTATATACTAAAATAAACCACGTGGCTCTATAAATAATAGTAATAAAGTAAAGATGAACTCCAGGTATAGCATTATTCTTCGTTAGTTCTTAATTTCATATTAAATTAAACTTCAAGGATTATGTTGAATTAACTGTATCCTAGCTACTATTACSATAACAAAATGAAATTTTCAACCCTACCCAATATTTTCTTTTGACTTTGATTTTGTATCATAATCTTAAGTTTGAATATTAGAGTTACGCGCTTTTTTTTTATTTTTTTTTTGCAGGGACATATGTTTTGTTGGTATTCTTAATTCTTAAGAATAGATTGGTTACATATTTTAATATTGTGAGAGATATCCATGACGTTATATTGGTAATAATTATAATTCCAATTTTCTAAATATATTTTTCATATCTTTCTTCTATTATATAATATATATATATATATATATATATATTGAAAAATATATAATGTTTTAAATGTAGAATAATATATGTATTAAAGATTTGTTCACGTAATAATATTATTTTTCTTTTTCTTTTGTTTGTTATCTTGCAGTATCTGCTGCTGTATTTGTGTAATTTGTCTTGCTTTTTGGTGGAATGTTCCTTCAATATTTTTCTCAAAATAAATGTACTTCCAATTTAGAAAGTCACTAATAGTCTCTTTTAAAGAAGAAGGTAGATAAAGATGACCAATGAGGACGAGGAACGTCTGCTCTTATAGATATATATATTTTTTTATCAAATTTGAATTAGTTTCTATTCACTATATTTGCGATAAATTCATGGTGTATTTATGTTTGTAATGTGTTTAATTTTTTAGAAATGCATACAATTGTATCACGTATTTATTTGGCTAATTTAGAAATAATTGAAGGTTAAATTGGGAAATTCCCTGACATAACCATCTCCCTTCCAACATTCTTCTAAGGATATATCTTAGACTTTTAAAGAAGTTGATTCTTCCAAAGCGAAAGATATTCAGAAAGCTCTATGACTCTTCTTGCATGCCTTTTACAATTATTTGCCCACTTGATCTACTGCTTTTGACGTTCAAAAATTGGTAGAGGCCCACGTGGAACATTCCTCTCTGTCTCCTCATAATTTATTATTATTATTATTTTATCATTACCCCACTCGCTCAGCCAGCTGCGGATGTCGTGGGGCTGGGTAAGAAAATAGTGCATTATTTTGTGCTTTCCAAGCTGGTTGTTATGACAGTGGCAACGTGCATTCTGATTCTGGTTCACATATACAAGTCTTTAAAAATAGCGGCAGCAGCAGCATCATGTAATTTCTCTTCTCAATCCATCTATTTTCATTTTTAGCCTTTACTAGGTTTGCCTTAAATTTGGATATGATTACAGAGACAACAAAGATCTTGCGAATGAAGATAATTCAGATTATGTTTCTTCTCAATTTTTTTATTTGAAACAGAAAATCAAGTGTGAAATCTGGTTGTATCCAAGAAATTCTTATGCCACTAGCTTTTTAAAGTTAAAAAAAAAAAGGAAAAGTAATATTTTATTAGAGAAATTATTAAAGTTTCATCAATGATTAAATGTAAAATGTCTTTAGCATATTAATATTTTAATTGTCTTAATCTATCACTCTTTAGGTATTATAYTTATATACTCTTTTCTTTTCCAAGTGTCCTTTTACACTCCACCGTCCAACCTTATAACGCAACCCTTTTTCTTGCAATCCTATTATTAACAAAGGTATGTGTTATAATACAGGAAGAAAAAAAAGAACCAAAATTTTATAGAGAAAAGAAGAGAAGTAAATAGAATCGTAAATTGAATATTATTCATCTTGATACGAACTAAAGCTCTTTATTTATAGAAGTTAAACCCTCTTACTTCTAGGGTTTCAAGAGTAGGAAAATCATTTACCAAAAATTATTTACATCACTCTTCCTTAGATGACTAATCTATACAACAATTGCCTCATAAACACTTATTTGGGGAAAATCCAGTGGGAAAAAACTAAACCAAACTTTAAAAAAAAAAAAAGACTATAATTCATGTTGGAATATTAATTGCTGCCATGTTAAAACCTTATCTGAAAAACCCACTAGGACAAAACTTGCACGAAGGAAAAAGAGTACAACTACTCCCTTTCATATAGATGATCAATGAATGTATTTGATTCGATGCTTTCCAATCTTATGAATCAATTTTCTTCATATTATCACTCGATCGAATCTGTTAAATATCAATGTTGCCACTTTTTCTGAAGCTAGTGCATGTAGAAGAACTTTTGTGAAATATGATTTGTTCTATCTCCTTTGATGTAGCTTCCTTTGGGTTGTGCAATATAAGCTCATGAATTGAAATACTTTTTGAATGATTTTAATGGGAATTGAAATACTTTTTGAATGATTTTAATGTCTAACTCTTATAGTTTGCTTAATAAATAGCATATAGTGTTCCCTAGATTACTATTGCTTACAAGGCAATTAATAGAAAAAGTACCAATTGTACTAAGGTGTGGTATTTCAGGATTATGAATCTTTTTCCTATCTTTAAGTGGGTGAAAATGATCTTTATCAACTTCGAGWMATCTAACGACCATAAAGAATACCAATGGATGTACACTATCCATATAAATAATTTTMTTATTTTTTTAATACTTAAATTGATGAACAAATAATCCTTCAAGGAAATGTTRAATTTGCAAACTAAGACATATTTTTATCTTTCTTAGATCTTTCATAATTTGATGTAATCTGCAATTTTGTTGYGCTCTTCAAGWGTCTTAGTAAGATTTAAATCAATATAAACTACGACAATTGCAAGTCAAATAAATGTTTTCTTTATGAAAATGCAAGGTGTAGACATCTTTCTTTTTATATCCCTAATTCAATAGATATTCGCTCAGACGATCATAATAAATACGTCCAAAATACTTTAATCCATMTAAGGATTTTTACAAATTTATAGGTTGATTTTCTTAAGTAAATGTTTCGGACAAATCAAATCCTTCAGGYAATTTTATATYATTGTCACTGTCTACTGATTCACATAAATAAAAGTGACAACATCAATCAAACGCATATCAAAGTTTTCATATATTGTTAAGTTTATAAGATATTTAATTATATTCACTACAAGTGAATATATCTTTATATATCTATACCTTATCTTTGTGAAAAAATTTTAGAGCTTTGTTGTATTTTATATCTCATGACTTTACTATTTTCATCTCTTTTTCGCYTATAAATATCCATTTATAATCAACTATTTTCCACCTTATTGTGTTCGGACTACAAGTCCAAGAARACCACATTTCGATAYTGAGTTTAATTAAGATTCAATTGGATCTCTTCATTTTGACCAATCATGTCTATGTTGACATTTTCAATTGATTTTGATTCAAGATCCTCATTATCATTTATGATATCGAGAACTCTCTATATATTTCGAGGAATATGAATCTCTTTATCAATATCGCTTGGCTATTTTTATTAAATTTCTAAATATAGTCATTCTGATCGTATATAATCCCTTTTCCTTTCGAGGATTTTTTATCTTTATAAGTAAGAGATTGGTCATGCTTCTGACGTACTTTAGAATCAAGGGGTAGGCTCTATTTCTGACATGCTTCTGGCACGTCTTAATGTCTTAAAATCACTACCACATGTTTAGTGTATTTTATAATTACTAGCTAGTATGTCAATGTTTTGTCCTGCTYGGACTTCCATCCTGATGTAAATAATTTATTGATGATAATTGTGATTTTAGTAATTTTTGATGGATTAGTATAAGCATTAAGCACGTGAATTTGCTATTTTTTTGCAAATGAATCATTTTTGAACTTTCAATTCACCAGCTTGTAACGCCAATTTAAGAGAAATCTGCGATAACCAGTTGGCCCTATAAGCACCAGTGTTGCTTCGTGTAAAATAGCATATCTCTATGCATTTGTAGGCAGTTTTGTTTTCATTTGTGATGGTCAAACAATCYGTTGCAACTGTTTAATAAAATATATAGCTAAATCATTTCATGTATGATCATAAGCTATAGGATGTTCAACAATAGTCCTAATTGATATGAAATAATCTTGAAAACATAGGATGGACATATACCAGCATTATCCAAATGAATATTTTTAATTGATGGTGTGAAATTGTGCTCGTAATCAAATTATTTGAGCAAGTGATTTCGTAAACTTCTGGTTGTCGTTGATATATATATATATATACAGTTAAACCATAAAATATTTAAATTAAACACATGGTGGACAAATGAATCAACATATATCACCATGAATCTATTATAGAAATATAAGACTTTCAGCTCCCACTTGACTGGTGATTGTCTAATAATCAAATTTCCTTGAGAACAAGCAACAGATAGTAAATTCATTTGAGTTCAATACTTTTTTATTTCTCAATGGGTATCGTGCAAATTTTCAATCATTTTTCGCATCATTATAGATCCAATATGGCTCAATGTATTATGTCAGATAATAAGAATATTAAGATCACAAGTAACCTTCTAGTTTACGAGATGATGCAGTCCAAGTGCATTAATCTTAGCATAATATAATCACGATGAAAGAGGCACTAGACTCCTAAGTTTATAATGGTGATATACACATATTTGAACCACCTTTTTTTTTTCATTGTCTCAATATGACATCATTTCTACGAATATCTTTAAAACTTAATAAATTTTTTAAGAACTTTAAGGATAATATTGCAAATAAATTTTATCCCTTTTTGGACAAAAGTATGATACTTCTTCCATAATAAAATACATATAAATTTTCTCCATTTCCTTTCTAGATAAAAATATGGCAGTTCTTCCCGAACAATAAAATAATTTTGCACTATCATTTATATTATTTATGTTTGTCTATCTCATTTTCAGATGAGAGAAATACTCCTTACACTTGAGTACATGGTGTTTATTGTTGCACTATCAACGTGAAGACATATATCTCAACAAAATATTACAAATCTATAAACATTTTGTGAAGAAAAATAATTTAAAATCTTTTATAGAAAGAACATTAAGATAAAAGTAATTCAACCAAATAATAAAATAGTCCAAATATAAAAGCTTCAAATACTTAAGAGAGTTCCTGATTACGAATGTCCATGGAAAATCTAAAAGAAAAATACATAACATAAGAAATTAATTAATCTTGTTTTGTATCACACCACCTCCAATTAAATGGTTAATATTTCTTGTTAGATTGGCAAAGAATTTCATACTTCTGAGTGAATTGTATCAACTGAACCGTCAAAATCAAGAAATTTTTTTATCTCCACTCCCTATTTTTCTTGATCGATTTTTAATAGAGATTCATTATATATTGGTCGTACGACAGGTACATAATTAGTACTTTGGTACGATCCTACTAGGATTAATTTTTCTTTCTTTTGTTGTCTCCCCCAAAACCATTAAGGTGGATTTCAACATTAATGACATATGACAAATAATTCTTATCAGATATGTCAAGCGTAACGAATTCAAATTGGGTGATATTTGCCATTTGTATAAAATAAGGGATAATATATTTTCGAATAATATAGAGTCATAACAAAATAATTGATGTTAACAAGACATACATTTTTCGCATTCCTTCACGGATTACGTATTATATCACGAAAGTATTTTATTTTTTTCTCAAAACAAGTGTTACCTTAGGGGCATGATAATAAGATATTAATATAATAATTGATTCAGCCTATTGTTATTTTAAGAATAATAATTCGATATTCTTCAAGAATATTTAGATTAGAATACCCTTCTGAAGTAGATAATATTAACTCATAAATAAATTAATTTAAAGTAATATTCAAAATTCTTTAGGAATGTTTAYATTATACTCTACCKCTCGAGAGTATATAATAAATTTAAAACAATAGTTTAATATTCTTKAGAACATTAGGGAACATCATCATGTTCTTCAAGAATAAAATAATATTAATTTAGACAATGTTGTTACTTCAGGAACGATAATTTGATTTTTTCAAGGATATTTATATTATAATATACTCTTAGAGAGTACACAACCTTAATTTAGGATAATTATTTAATATATTTTTCAAAAATATATAATATTAATAATTTACGCTATTACTACTTCAGGAGCAATAGTTAAATATTCTTCAAAAATATGTAAATTATAATATCAAACTCTTCAAGAGCAAATAATGAAAATTAAGATTATAGCAATAGTTCATTATTCTTCAAAAAATATTACTATTAAGCTTATCAAGAGTAAATAAAATCGATTTAGAATAATGTTGGACTATGATATACTCTTCAAGAGTAAATAAAGTTAATTTAGAATAATAGGCTTTCAACGAATAATAAAAGAGAGAACGATAGTGAAGGCATTGGTTAATAAGCATGGACACGTGCATGAGCAAAAAAGTGATATATATTCTTTTCTTAAAGATATGAAAAAAGATTATGAAATAGATTGCAAGGGCAACTCAAACTCAAATGAGGAAACAAAATATGCATATCAATTCAACCATATACACTCAACATGTAAAACAATCACTAATACTTAGCAAATTAGTACTAAAACAAACGCCACATATATTTTCTCTATTACGTACTTCAATTAATTGGAAGCGGCAATATGAAAGTAAATTATACAATAATTATGGAACTAACTTTGTAGAGATTCGAAAGTCGAAAGTAAAGAATCGCTTCAATCAGATCTAGCAAAGAGTTAAGGGTAGAAAAGTTATTCATCAATAATTATTTACAACAATATATTAATTATTCTATAAAAGAAGAAAAAAAGATATTTTAGTTATCTTTGAAAGAACATAACAGTGAATCCTACAAAGTATTCTCTCTTAATCCAGCTTTCATTTTTTTTTTCCTTTTTTAATAATAAAATATAGACTATAAGGGTTCAGATTTGGCTGTTCTACAATTGGAGCTCGACTTTCTACTTGATGATAATCTTTTGATAACTTCGAATCTTTTAGTATATCATTTAATACATATTAAAATATGATATGTATATATTTCACACTTAAGATAATAGAGAAAAAATATTAAAGAAGCTTTAGGATATAGAATATCCGTATTAGAGAGGCACTAAAAAATATTTAGATGAATTGAGCTGATACTATATTTTTTWAAATGTTTATATTTAAGTAATATATTTCATCTTCAAATCAAATACGAGTAGACTTCTTTCTTAAACTTTGAAAATTATTTATATTTTGTTCTTTAGTATTATTTTCCTACTTTTCTTACAATTATTTTGTYTTAAATATTACTATTCATGCGCGACTCAATCCATCCCTGAATCTCGCATCCCTATTCTGAACTTTCTCAAAATCAACATACACTCTCCTAATTTTTTTTAATGATTAACTTTTTTTATAATATTCTTTAAAGAGATAATGAGTTTCACATATATATCGATTTACAATTTAGAATATATATATATCGAAGAGAAATTCTTTGTGCCTTTGTGGTCGTCAATCCCCAAGTAGAATCAAAGAAAATTCGAAATTTCAAATCATATTAAATATTTCAGCCAGTATTAGCTTTTATTCATACCAAAAACATACTTATGCCTTRCTTAGTATTGTAATTCAATACTTAAAAAATCGAACCAATTAACTTAAGTGTTTGATATAGTAAGACTATTTAAAACTCCCTTCATCTTAAAATAATTATTTATTTTGACATAATTACACAAATTACGAAAGGATTAATTTTCATAAAAATTTAAATAGTATGACAACCCTAACTTTTTTTTAATTTTTTAAAATTTTAGATGCTTCGACCAATGTATGCCTTTAATACATTAGAAATAATGTTCAAGAGTTGAATAAAATTAATTAATGACGGTAAGATTTAAAAAATGACATTTAATATGTTTTTGATTTTTTAAAATGATAAGTAATTTGTCTAAATATATAGTTATTTTGAAACGAATGAAGTAATATAATTTAGATAATCTCGTGATATCTTGACGTACCTTTTAAATCTTGTTATAAATTATAAGTGATAAAATTTTAATTCATCACTTATTTTATTATATGTACGAATTTAATAATTTTTAATTTATTAGACAAAAATAGTCCCMTCACTCCCTATTCTTTTAAATAATTGTATATATTTGTGAATCCTTTGAAAATTTATAATTCATAGGAAAAGAAACAAAATTGTAAAATTGGCAGTATWMATAATAATTCAGCAGTAAAGTATTTAATTTTGTATCCTTAAAAGATAAAAGAGAATCCCAAAAAAGAACAAAATACAACTGGATAACCACCAAGAGCCTGGTTGCCAACTTGGCATGTGATAGATGCTCATAGAAATGGTTTCTCCTAGAAGGCCACAGAACTCAAGTTCCATAGAAATAGAATACTACTAATCAAAGAACGCAATGGCCGAGCGCAGGTTCCGAGCAATGAAGTCCGGTGACAGTGAGGAAGAAGAGTCGAACTTATTCAAACTTCTGTGTCCCTCCACCAATATTTTATTTCTGCTTTAACAAAAAGAGATAGCCTAGCGTGCTTCATAGACTAGCGCCTCCCCCATTGATTCTCTTCTGTGTCTCTCCACAGCCATCACCCCTTCTACCTGCAGGGCTTGAAACCTCCAGTATCAAACACATGAAATGGGATTGCTGACAGCGGGAATCAGATTCATTGTAGTCGTTCTTTGCTGCCTGCAGGCCATTTCAGAAGCTGCAACTCTGAAGACATTCGATCAACAATATGGACCTTTTGATGAAACCTACTATCGAAAGTTTGAGGTTGAAAAGCCTGCAACAATCAGCAATGATGCCCTTCAGGTGACTCCTGACTCGGCTTCTGACGACTTCAAGCTAAAAGACAACTCTGGAAGAATCCTCCTCAGAAATAAGTTCAAGCTATGGGAAGGTGATATTACTTCCAATGACAGCAGGGTGGCTTCTTTCAATTCCTCGTTTCTTGTCAACATTTATCGGCATCTTAATGATACTCCAGGAGAAGGTCTTGCCTTCTTGATTTCACCGGACCTGGATTTGCCACCCAACAGCTTTGGTCAATATCTTGGCTTGACAAATGTCACCACAGATGGCAACTCCAGCAACCAAGTGGTTGCGGTTGAGCTTGATACTTTCAAGCAGGACTTCGATCCTGATGATAACCATATAGGCCTTGATATCAATAGTGTTAAGTCTGTGGTTTCGAAACCCTTGGCACCTTATGGAATCACACTTGCTCCAAAAGCTGCAAAATTCTTCAACATTTGGGTACAGTATGATGGTGTTGAGAAGGTCATAAAGGTATACATTGCAGAACAAGCCACAAAGCTTGGTCCTACTCCTCCCCGGCCCAGCAATCCCATAATAAGATCAGATCTGGACCTGAGAAAGGTTTTGAATCAGTACTCGTACTTTGGATTCACGGCGTCCACTGGGAATAATATTCAGCTGAACTGTGTTTTGCGGTGGAATTTGACGGTACAGTATTATCCACAAGATAAAGGTCCATGGCTGACGATAGTTCTAGGAGTTGGAGTGCCAGTAACTGTGCTGATGCTGATTGGAGCAGCAGGGTTGGGATACTATTTCCACCGGAGACGGATGGCAAGGTCCCAATCAAGCATTCGCGGGGCACTAAGGAGCCTTCCAGGAATTCCGAGAGAGTTTGAGTTCAAGGAATTGAAGAAGGCCACCAACAATTTTGATGAGAAAAACAAGCTTGGACAAGGGGGATTTGGGGTGGTGTATAAAGGGTTGTTAGTTCCGGAGAATAAGGAAATTGCAGTGAAGTGTTTCCTAAGGGAAAACATCAAGGGTCAAGATGAGTTCTTGGCTGAGCTCACAATTATTAATCGCCTCCGGCACAAACATCTTGTTAGATTGCTTGGTAAGTTATCTGCATCTGGTACCTTTAATTTGACATCGTATTAGTATTGACCTTGCATCCAAAAATCACAGTACAAAAGACTTTCAATTGTTGTTGTTATTCACCCTAAAACAGAATGGATTTTAACAGTTAATTGACTTCTTTTTAGTGCTCATTCTGAGAGTAAGTATTCATTCAGATTTTTGCAGATTATATTCTTGAAAAGAATAGCCGAATTAGATATTTAAGTTGATCTTGTATATGTGAGTTGCATGTTAAAGCCTCTGACTGCTGGCCTTAAGCTTTGATGAAATCTTTTCATATCAGATGCAACCAATTCTGCTGACTGCTGATGAACATCAAGACTAAATTTCGATATTCGTAGTCAACATTAGGATAGAGTCCAAATAAGAACAAGACAACCAAAGTTGACGGAAATTGTAAAAGAGACTATATATTATCTCTTATTTTATTTTTCAAACTACATATGAATAAATTTTTAAGGCCTCTTTGTTGACATGTGAAGAATATGTGCAATATTTGACCATTTATTATAGATGAGGTGCAAGGTCTTCAAATGTCTTTCGTCTTCCTTTCTTTAAGATATCATGGGATTTTCATCTTCTCGAGTTGTTTTACTTCAACTAATTGTCTTCCATCCTCATTTCCTTTTTCCTTCATGAGTTTGTCTCTTTCTTGCCATGCTTTATGACCCAATTCCTCTTCCTTAAATGTTGCTTACTAGGTAGATAATACTGATTTATTGCAAGAAGCTCCACTGATCGCCATTTCTATGCTTTATTCTATCTAACATGTAGTTAAGGTGAAAGAACCAAAGAATCAATTGTCTAGTAATAATTCCTCCAAAGACTAATAACAGAATTGCTATGGTTGAGTTTTAGCTGTTTCCTAATTGAATTACGCCTGAAATGTTAGGGTCAATTTTTGCTGACAGTGGATTAGTAGTAAGCAGCCATTCTCATAGCAATTGGTGTGTTACACATCATGGAAAAAAAGAAGTAACTTCCCTATTCCAACCTTCTTGTCATGGCAAGTGTATGTCAACAGTTTCTGGAAGAGTTTTGACAGAGTAAAAGAAAATGTCAATATTAGCTCCTGAAATGACATTAACTTCACCTTTAAGCTTAGTTTTATCTTCATTTGGCTTGTGGATGCATTTAGATTAGAGATGACACTATCGGTGAAATTGGTCTAAAATTTCCAAAACCTTCATCATCTGTTTTGGTTATAATATGTTTCTGACTAAATAGAAGATGACGACAAAGACAGGACATAAGAATCAGCCAAACCAGGATATTGCAACTTTGTTCATAAACCTAAATTAAATGACCCTTAGATGTATTACAGAGCCAGTAATTAATTTATTAGGTAGATAGTGACCTCGAGATTTAACATGATATCTTGTTACTTCTTAGCAATTGAACTGCTTACGTTCAAGTTGATGATGACGTTTAAGTAATCAGCTGAATCAGAGAATCAGTTAACCTTTCAATCTTCATAAACTATCTACAGATTGGCAAATTGTCTGCAACCTTCCAAGATTGACAAAGTTTGCTCCATGTTGATCTAAAATAATTCCCACAATTAGAAAAAAAGTTTGAATTTACCAGGTTATTACACCACATTCAAGAGTGGGAGCTGTATGCCTTTCCTAGTGATCATGTTTCGTCAACAGTATAATTGAACTACCAAAAGCCGCCACAAAAGAATTTCTGAAAATATTTGTTATGTTTACAGGATGGTCTCACAAGAACGGCAAGCTACTACTCGTATACGAATATATGCCCAAAGGCAGCCTGGATCAACACCTCTTCGCAGGGCCAGAAAAACAACCATTGGGCTGGAACCTCCGCTACAAGATCATATCCGGAGTGGCCTCAGCTTTGCACTACCTTCACAATGAGTATGACCAGAGGGTAGTACATCGAGATCTTAAAGCCAGCAATATCATGCTCGACTCTAACTTCAATGCTCGACTTGGTGATTTTGGCCTCGCACGAGCCCTAGACAATGAAAAGACCTCATATGCTGAGGCTGAAGGTGTGCAGGGCACAATTGGATATATTGCCCCAGAGTGTTTCCATACCGGGAAGGCGACACAACAGTCTGATGTCTATGCATTTGGGGCGGTGTTGTTGGAAATTGTGTGTGGACAACGTCCTGGAACCAAGATTGCTGGCTTCAACATCTTGGCAGACTGGGTATGGTACATGCATCGTGATGGCCGTCTACTGGAAGCTGTTGATGCCAGGTTGGGGGAGGARTACAATGCTGAAGAAGCTCAGAGACTCTTGCTATTGGGCCTCGCTTGTTCCCATCCTACAGCCAGTGAGAGACCTAAAACTCAAGATATAACACAAATCATATCAGGATCAGTACCACCACCACATGTACCACCATTTAAGCCAGCATTTGTATGGCCTGCAATGGTGCCAATAGATATAGATTCTAGCGTAGCTGATACCACATCCCTTACAACCGGCCATCTTAATTCAGAATGGAGCCAACAATACCAAAGCAGAGAGAGCTATACAGGACACACTGATGCCTCCATGGTGTAGTTTCTTTTGTAAAAACATCCAAAGGTTTATTCATTTTTCTCCCTTGAAATTTTTTCAAAATTAACATTTCTGGCAATCATGTTTGGGAGGAAATCGCAAGATATCCTAACTATAAAACTTTTTAATTTTTTATTTCTGAGCTTCTTGCATCTATTTGTTTTATTAAGAAGCAAGGAAGAAGTTTCTACTGTACATTTGGTCCATGATTAATTATTTGTAATTATTTTTATCAATATCTTCAATCCGTTTTGTAGTAAAGTGACTTATTACCAAAAGTTTATACTTGTGTTTAGCATTATTTAAAATGAGGCAAAAAAATTGGCTCAACCTGAATTCTAAAATTCCCCCCTCCAAGGTACAAATAATCATAAAATATTCAGAACCTGACAGTTTCTTACAGCATTCCCATTTTTTTCAACCACTTCTCATGCTTCAAGAAATAACAATGTCCGTGTCAAAAAGAAAGACTTTTCTTACAGCAAATCTGTGTCAAAAAGAAAGACTTTTCTTACAGCAAATCCCAGAAGAGAATAGTGTAAGAGGAGCCAACGTTGTTAACCGACCGCCCTATTACCAAGCGTCTCGGGGCCGGGGGGCCCGGGGGGGGGGGCGGCGGTGGGGGTGTTAAGGGAATGGCTGAGGAAAAGAAAAAACTGGAGGATTCTTACGTAAATATTTTTGCTTTTTAAAAGAAAAAGAAATTGCCAACAGTTTGGAAATTACAAGACGAATTATAATCCCTTCCTTTCAATTACAAGCCGCATTTCAAAATTCAGTTTCAAAATACATGTTGCTAGAAAGTTAATAGGATATTTGATTTTTTTTCTTTTTTAATCTTATTTAATTACTTTTTGTAAATATGAAAATTTTATTTAATAAAATTTTCATAATCTAATTATATAATTAAAAGTCAAATTTAAATATTCCTATTGAATTGAGAAGTATATGGCATGTCAACCAATGAAATAATGACACGGGTCAAGGATGACCAATCAATGTAAATCAAGGATGGAGCTTGGCAAATCAAGTGGCATCACGTGACCCCTTATATGTGGCTTTGACCAATTAAATTACTTCGCTTTGTTATAAATAGAGGCTAAAGCACAAGAAGAAGAGGTCTAAAGAATTCATATCGAGGTCCATAGAATTCATATCAAGGTCCAACATGAGAAAAGCTTAGAAGAAAGAGTATCAAATCTCTCTCAAACCCCGGGATCAAGCTACAAAGCCCTCGGCAAATTCTGCAGAGAAGAATCAACGGATCAAGTTCTTACCACGAGAACATTTCAAAAATTGTAACACGTATCTTATCAAATTTATAAGATCAATATACAATTGTTTCGCATCCCTTTTGTTTTCTCTTATTATTTTGCAGATGAGAGATTCGTGTAAATTAACTTTGGCATGCCCAGTGGGACAATTTCTGCCGTTCATGTAAAACCCCAGATTAAGAAACTTTATCCTAACTCGCAAATATTACCATTTACTTATTGACCTGAATTTGCGAAATTTTTTTTGAAATAATAAAAATTTTGAAATCCATGTCAGTGAGTAAATGGTGACATTCCCGGGTTAGGATAAAGTTTCTTAATCTGGGAGTGTTACAATTTTGGTATCAGAGTTTAGAGTTTTAAAAACAATTCTATAGACTTAATAAGAAAATGATTTATGAATTCTTGAAAAGTATATGGGTATCAAGTCATGCCACAAGCGTTTCTCCCAGGACCATCTCGTAAGGTTTATGTTATAGTTTGAGTTATTAACTAATATTTAATGTTTATTTGTTATAAGGACCAGCTTGTTTATATTTGGAATTTTGAAGGTTCATTTTAGACCAAGGGCATTACGTTCCATTTGTAATACCTAAATGAAATCATAAATGTCGTTTCTTACCTATCCACAAGATGAAATTAAAATTTTGTCAAGAATCTAAATTTGATGTCAAATTTAGGAAAAGGTGTTTGTAGAATAAAGTCTCTCAAGGAAATCTTTTGCTAGGAATGTGATACTTACTCTATATTAAAGTTTTGTTTAAAAGTTTAAGATGTGAGACTCCTTTCGCTTGATTCAGAAGTCTTGTTAAAGTAAACGTTGTGCAATTATAACGTGATTAGTTAGGTTGGATGAATAATCTTTGATAAGTGAGATATTGAATTCCTTTGACAATGCTCGAGGAGTTTTTGGTCGATTTGAATAGGTTCAACTTTGGTTGGGAGTTCTTTAAACAAAGTATTTTTCCATAAGGAGAGGTAAACGGTATGTGGTTTTGATTCCAAGATGCTGAAAGGAATTTAGAACAAATTTGTGATTAGATTTCGGACTATAAGACTTTGATTTTGACTTTTGATGATTTTAGCTTTTGATGAAAAGATCATTGAGTTGAATTTCTATTTTGTTTGGAGATTGTTAATTTTCCTTTTAAGGAGTTAATCTGATTTTATTTGTATTTGATAAGAACAAGATTTTGTTTTTTTATTATTGGAGTTTTGAAGAAAGGAATTAAAACCCATTGAACAAATATGTTATTTTGGATTTAATGTCATTTATGAAGTGGTTATATATGTGAATTTATATATAGGATAAGGTTTATGGATCTTCCAAAATTATAAAAGGCCAAAATGGGATTATTTGAGGGAAAAGTTAAAATACCACTGGATATCTAGTGTCCTTTAATATTTCAAGATTTTTTTTTTTTGAGATTTAGTTGAGAAACTAGTCCTGCTAATGGAATTATCAATGGTACACCTATGATATTCGTAAGGAAGAAAATGGATCTATGAGGCTATTTATAAAATGTATAAAGTTGAACATGGTGACAGTAAAGAATAGGTATTGGTTGCCTAGGATTGATTATTTGTTTGATCCATTTTAGGGTGTCATATATTTTTCTAAGAGTGATATGTAATCTGGCTACTATCAGTTGAGAGTCAGTGAAGAGGAATATCTCAAAGATTGCCTTTTAAACTTGGTATGGATATTACAAGTTGTTAGTAATGTCTTTTTAMGTTAACCAATGCATCTATTATATTTATGATTTGCTGAGTTGGATGTTAAGGATTACTTGGATCAATTCATCATAGTCTTCATCGACGAGATATTAGTTTACTTTGGATCTAGGGAAGAGTATGATAAACACTTGAGTATGGTATTTTAAATACTTAAAGATCGAGAAACTATTTTTGCAAAATTTAACAAGTGTGAAATTTAATTGAATAGCGTGCTATTCTAGGACATATTGTAACCAATGAATGTATTGTAGTTGACCCATTTGAAAAGGGATTTTCTAAAATTGTCTCGCTCATGATTCAATTAACTAGAAAGAACACAAAGTTTTACTGGAGTTCAGATTGTGAACATAATTTTGAGGAATTAAGGAAATCACTAACAATCACTTCAATCCCAAACAATTCCCCAAAGTTGTGAGGAGTTTGTGACGTATAGTGATACCTCAAAGAAAAGTTTAGGTTGAGTCTTGATGCAACATAGCCAAGTATTTGTTTATGTCTAGAAGATCTTTTAGTGTTTATGTTGGATTTTGTGACTATTGTTAATGGAACTCTTTGGTATGGCGATAGATTGTTGTTCCTAATGATAAGGAATTGAAGGAAGAGACTTTGAGGAAAGTCCATAATATGACTTAATCAACTTATCCTAGAGATGTACAAAGATTTAAGGAATCATTTCTGGTGGGTTAGTATGAGTCGCGATGTAGCAGAGTTTGTAACACCCCCATATCATAACTGCCCTAATCCGAGAATGTCATCGACTTAATTCTCATATATTTAGAATTTCAGCAAAAGCTTTTGACAATAAAGGAATAAATTTTAAACTTTCAACAAGTTCATAAATAAATAAAAAATTTAATTCACAGAGCGACTCTTGGGTATCAAAGCCTGCTCCCAAACGAATCTTCATGCACCATCTGGTTAATCATCACCTAAAATGTAAAATAAGGAAATATGGGGTGAGCTACTAAGCTCAGTAAGCAAATCCCATGATGAATGCATGAATAATGCCCTAAATGTCATGAGTTATAAAATTTCGCTTTCTCAATAAAAGTTTTCTAAACATTTCCAGTTCATAAACTTTCTCATAGAAACTTTCCTTTCAAAATGTAAGAACTTTTCAAACATTTCCATTCCTTTAAAGTCATGAGCTCACTTGATGTAATGCCTAGCTATTAAGCTCTGCAGTGGGCCATTTATTCTTTGAAACTTGATTACATTTCTACCAGTAGATTCGTAAAGCGTTTAACATTCCTTTACTTTTTCTTTCATCTTTTCACCTCCAAAGAGGTGAACATTACATTTCCCTACCGTCKCAGAGGGTCGTTTCGGGTGCGCCGGTCCCCCACGCCCCATTTTTCACTCACATCTTTCATGGCTTCGGCTTTACACCCCTTTTTCAAAATCCTTAATGTTTGAAAATCATTCATCATAAAATAACATCTTTAAAAACTTCATTCCTCAAAACATTTACTTTTCCAAATTTTGTTCTTTAAAAGCATTTCCTTTCTTGAATGTATGATTATGTCCATACAAGAGAATATGCAACTACTGCAATCTACATGCTCATGGACTACATGAACCCTTAACTTAAAATTTCTAACATGTCAATGAGTAATAAAATTCACATACTGAAAATAATATCATATTARAACACATAAGAGCGATTATCAATTCACATTCAATTCACATAAGAAGATTTAATCATAATAACAACGCTCTTGCATCATAACTAAATGAGAATGTTGGAATTTACTTACATAAAACTCAGATTCAATACACATTCAATTCACCTAAGAGCAATTTAATTATAACCACAACATACATACGTTGATGAGATTGTGAGAATTTACTTACTTATAGTCCTTAATAAATTTGTTTACTTTCGCTAGCGGGGTGCTTTGGTTGCCCACAACGTTAATGTGCCACACTATCCTAATATTATTATACAAAGAATATTCATCTGAGACTTGTTTAACCAAACACATTTATTTAACACAGGTATTTACCGTTAATACCTTCATCGTTTTTCCTATGGTGACCTTAACTAATAATTTCTCAAGATGAATTTCCATGTTAGTAAAAATCGAACTACTAATGGTATAATTTAATTTCATGACTCTAATTCGTTCTTAAAATAACAATAATAATCATAATCATAACATACGTTATTTTATCATACAGACCCTAATTTTACCATAAATTATATTTCAATATATTTCTAGAATTATATCCTCCTTTTTACTTTATCATACTAACTTAAATTTCAATTAAACATATTCCATATTTTTCCTTAATTATTATTACATAATACAAAACCTAGGCCATTCAGTTAATTTAAATAAAAAAACTAAGGATTCACCTCGAATCCCAAACCTTAGGTGTGGTATCGAATCTAAAATGTAATGGTATCGATCATGCTCGGAAAAGAAATAAGCTCCGGACGTGCGAAAGGCAGTCCTGGTTGCGCAAGTGCTGCGCATGCGCTACTGCGGATGGCACACTGTGTCTGGGCGCCTGGTCGCCTGGTCGCCTGGGCTCTTGGGTGTCTGGTTGCCTGGGCGTCTGGGTGTCTGGTCGTCGGGCGTCTGGGTCGCTTGGTTGCCTGGCCGCCTGATCGCTTGACGAGAACGAAGGAGATAGAGTGGCGTTCGGCATCGGTAGAGAAGAGAGAAGAAAGAGAGAGAGAGAGAGAGAGAGGGTGGGAAGGCCGGTATCGGTAAGGGCAAAGGGAGGAATGCCGGTTGGTGGCAGCTACAGTTAGGAGGTTTAGGTTTAGGGTTTTCTTTTGGAAAAAGATGAATAGTAATCTTCATCTTTAAATAGTTATTTTTTTGAAAGCTAACTTAAACCTAACTAAAATTTTTTCGTGGGCTACTTTTATTACTTAACCACTAAGCCCAACTAAATTAAAATCTATTAGTTTTCTTCTGGCCCAAAATCGAACTCCAAATCCGATTTTTGATTTGAATAAGAAGAGGACGGGCTCTAATGGGTCAAGATTAAATTAATTAACTAAGACTTTTAATTAAAGTAAACTAATAAAATTTCACGAACCCCTTTCATATGATGGGAGTTGCCAGTGCATTGGGCGCTGCTTTGCTGTGCGCTATTCATGGTGCTACTGTAGAAAATACTTTATTTGAAGATGGTGATGGTGCAAATARATTCCGTGCTTTTAACCCAACTCAAGCTGAAGAAACTTATTCAATAGTCACCGCTAACCACTTTTGGTCCCAAATCTTTGGGGTTGCTTTTTCCAATAAACGTTGGTTACATTTCTTTATGTTTTTTGTACCAGTAATTGGTTTATGGATGAGTGCTCTTGGAGTAAAGTGGTTAGCGGTGACCATTGAATAAGTTTCTTCAGCCTGAGTTGGGTTAAAAGCACGGAATGTATTTGCACCATCACCATCTTCAAATAAAGTATTTTCTACAGTAGCACCATGAATAGCACACAGCAAAGCAGCGCCCAATAAACTAATAAAATTTCACCTTTAAATAAACATACTCGCACATTAACGCATAACAAATAATAAATCAAGTAAATAAATAATTATTTCTAATTGACACATCGAACGTTACGACCTCAAAGTCCTTTCGCCGTAAATTAATCAATTTACAAGCAATAATGAATACAATCTAATTAGTGGATTAAGACATAAATTATGTGTATGTATATATATAGTTCGAAAAGAAAAGCATTAACTAAATCTCGGGTATTACAGAGTTTGTTCAGTATTGTCTTACTTGCCAGCAGGTTAAAGCTAAATATGAAAGGCCCTGAGATCTAATGCAACCTCTTATGGTTCGAGAATGGAAGTGGGAGCATATTGGTATGGATTTCATCGATGGGTTGCCGAGGACAAGGAAGGGATATAATGCTATTTGGGTGATTGTGGATCGTCCTACGAAGTCGGCACACCTTCTGCCTATTAGGACTACCTATAGTATAGAYATATATGCGGAGTTGTATATGGCTGAGATTGTCAAACTTCATGGTGTCCCACTGTCCATTGCTTCCGATCATGACCCAAGGTTTACTTTTGCGTTTTGGAAGAGCTTGCATAAGGCCATGGGTACTRGATTGAAGTTTAGTACCGCTTTTCACCCACAAACAGACGGACAAACCGAGAGGACGAATCAGATCTTGAAGGATATGCTGAGAGCTTGTGTGATTGATTTCCGGGGAACTTGGGATGAATTCCTTCCTTTGGTGGAATTTTCTTATAACAATAGCTATCAGGCTACTATTAGTATGGCCCCTTATAAGACACTTTATGAAAGGAAGTGCAGGTCGCCAGTTCATTGGGATGAGGTTGGTGAGAGAACGTTGCTGGGTCCCAAGATAGTGCAATACATCATAGAGGCAGTTGAAAAGATTTGTCAATGGATGAAAACTGCTCAGAGTAGACAGAAGAGTTATATGGATAGAAAAAGGAGGCAGTTGGAGTTTGAAATTGGGGACAAAGTATTCCTAAAGGGGCACCTTTGAAGGGGATTATGAGATTTGGGAAGAAGGGGAAGTTGAGCCCTCGATTTGTTGGACCTTTTGAAATCCTCGAAAGGGTGGGCGACTTAGCCTATCGGGTTGCCTTGCCACCAACCCTATCAGGTGTACATAATGTGTTTCATGTTTCCATGCTAGGGAAATATGTTTTGGATCCCTCCCAGATTCTCAGTTATGACCTGTTGGACCTTCGTGAGAACCTATCTTACGYAGAGATGCCGGTGGAAATACCGAAAAGGGTGGAGAAGGTATGGAAGAGGAAGGCGATAGCGCTAGTTAAAGTTCTCTGGAYGAGTCATGCAGTTGAAGAGGCTACTTGGGAACGAGAGGAGGAAATGCGTGATAAGTACCCGCACTTGTTCGGTGAGTCTTAAATTTCGAGGATGAAATTTATTTTATGGGGTGAGGTATTGTAATACCAGAGATTTTACTTTTATGAATTTTGGTTGATCGTGTGAATTTGTGTGCCAACTAGGGTTGGATAATTTGCTATGTGGTTAATATTTTAATTGTACGTTTAATAAATATGAATTATCGTGTTTGTRGAATTAGGGTCCTCAGTTGGTTAGAGGCTCGACTTGTTGGGCTTATTCATTTTCATTCAAAAAACTAGATATTTACCGAAAAGAAAAGCCCGTAGAATTTAATTTAATGGACTTGATTGGTTATGGAATGAGAAGGCCCGAAAGATTTGGGTTAGGGCCTAAGTTTAAAAAAAAAGGGAAAGGAGAAAAAAAGAAAAAACAAAAAAGAAAAAAAAGAAAGCAACCCTAAGTCAGCTGTCTACCCTTTCTCCCCCAAACCCTACCGCCGATTACACCACCTCCATTTCCTGTTTGTTGCCGCCCTACACTGGCGGTAGCCACCGCTGTTCGCCTCCAATTTCTGCTTGCCAAGCCTAGGTTTGCAGCTTGACTGGATCGCTTGCAGTCGTAGCTGAATACTCGCCATGTCGCATACCGAAATCTCTGCTTGCTGTTGTACGCCCCCCTCATCATTGCGATCGGCATGCTGCCCTCACGGTTCATCTGCAAGGCGACTGGATTGGAGTTCTTTCTGCTCCAATTGCTCGACGAAGTTCACAACCCTCGCTGCTATCCAGATCTGCTGGTTCGCGTTGCTGTCTATCCAGATCTATCCCTTCCACGCGGTGCTCGAAGGATGCCACTCCTAGCACGCATCGCCAGTGCTCAGTTTCTCGGAGCCGCGACCAAATCTGCTTGCAACAGATTTGTAGTTGCTTGGAGAACCGTTGCAACTTGACCGCACAGCTTGGCCTCAATCCTCGCTGTTGTGCGTTGTCCATCCTTGGCTGCTCACCGCCACTTCTGGTTACGCCTCTGCGAGTTGAGCCAAGCAGACCACTCCCGATCTCTCCTCCAGTTTTCTCTCTCTTGCTCTCGGGTTTCAGATCGGCGATTTGTTGTTCGCGCCATTCCCCACCTAGCCGTCCGCCAAAGGCACGCGATCTACGCCTACTGAATCCATAGCCGCTCGGAACGAAACAGTTCACCAGCTAGATCTGCCATTTTCTTTCTCTCTGCTCGACCAGACCTTGTGCCATTGCTGTTCTACTTGTCGCCAGAAGCCTTGCCGGAAACAGGTCTATAGGAGGCTGTTGCTAGGCTAATAGATGCCCAGCAACCAGGCGCCTAGCAAGTGCCCAAGCGCCCAGGCACCCAGCAACTAGACGCCCCGTTTGCMACTAGGGTTGTTGCGATTGTGCTGCCTGAGCACACGCTCGGGGCGCAACACCACTTCCGCGACACTTGGAGTTTGTTGATTTAAAGTGAAAATATTACTGCTCGATATTGGAATTTGATGACCTACGTAATCATGTCCTAAAGTGAAATTGTCGGAGAACATAGATTAGGTTTAATACCCAAGCTAAGGAGTTTAAGTTGTATCTTTAAGAACGTGATAATTGGTGATGTGGGAATTAAGTATGAGTTAAAAATTGGCAAATGACATTCATGGATATAAGTATTGAATATTTAAGCTTGGACAATCATGTTAAATGAACTTTCTTTTGTAGTCACAATTAGGTCGTTTTTGAACGCATTGACGTTGAGAATGGTCGAGGGATTTCGCTTCGCGATTTAAATAAAAACCTTTAACGTAAAGGACTCCAAGTAGATTCTCACATTTCATTAATTCATATGTATTGAAGTTTCTAAATTCCTTTTAGGTAAATTGAATGTGTTGTATATGAGTTCTATGTAATTAAATCTCCATAGCCGCCTACCTCTTTTATTGTGTGTTATGTGGTGGTTGTATTGGACTGTGTTATGAAATATGTTGAGATTGTGTTGAATGTTTTCACGTGATTTATATTTTGTACTGTTATTATGTTAAATGGTATTTTAAGACAGTTTTATGTAGTTCATGTCATGAGCATATAGTTATAGTATTCTATATCACTTCTGGCATGAGCCATTCATACATTTAGAAAGCGAATGGTTTAGGAAATGAATTTTGAAAGGGAATGAAATTTCATAAATATATTATGTTCAGGAAAATGTTAAGATTTTTTGAAAGGAGTGTAAACCTAACAATGAAAGATGTGAGTGGAAAATGAGGCGTGGGGGACCAGCGCACCCTACCCAACCCTCTTTGAGGGTAGGGAGAAATGTAATGTTCACCTCTTCGGAGGTGAAAAGATGAAAGAAAAGCAAAATAATGTCAACCGCTTTGCGATTCTACTGGTAGAAAATGTGATCGAGTTCTAAAGAATAATGGCCTACTGCAAGCTTAATGGCTAGGCGTTACACTAAGTGAGCTCACAACTTTAATGAAATGGAAAGGTTTTACGAAGTTCTTACATTTTGAAAGAAAAATTTTTACTGAGAAAGTGAAATTTTATAATTTATGACATATAGGGCATTATTCATGCATTCATGCATGAGATTTGCTTACTGAGCTTTATAGCTCATTCCATTTCCTTCATTCCGCATTTCATTCCGCATTTGCTTTATAGCCAAATGGTGCATGGAGTCGCATGTGGGCAAGCTTTGATACCTCGAAAGGTTATTTAAATAAATTTTTAGTCAATAAGATAAATAGTTGATTGGAGAGGTTTTGTGTATTATTAAGATATTTCTTTATTGGTTTAGTTAATCGTGCTTTAAACCATTTTAAGTTTTCCAAATTTCAATTTTGATAAATGTTGGGTTGGTAATGGATGGTTGGAAAGCAATGTTTATTATTTTGAACTTTTGTTGGGTTGAAATGCGTGTTGTTTACGAGTATTGAAAACATTTGGGAGCCTTTGTTTGTATACAGTGGGTAGTTATTAAAATTATGGAGGAATCTTTGCTGAGATTTTTATAAATCTCTTTTCTATTTTAAATTTCAAGATTTTTATTATTTCAAAAAAATTCTATAAATTCATGTCAGTGAGTAAATGGTGATATTTTCGGGTTAGGATAAAGTTTCTTAATCTGGGGGTATTACAGTTCATCTCTTCTCTTCCAAACAAATCAAYTCAAATTCATCAATGACTCCCAAGAACAACATTGCAAAGGCTACCCCTTCTAGATCTGCAACACATYTTGCTGCTGCCAAGTCAACCATACTGGCCACATATTCAAGACCAATGATGCAGAGCAGGGCTCCATRTGATGCTGAGAAAGAAGTGGAGTACCTTTTGTATGATCGGATCTATGAATACTCCAATCCCATGTTCAATAATGTTTCTCCTRAAGAAGAGGGAGTCAGATCTACTATAGGAAGGACCCTGTCTTTGTAGAATGCAGGAACCAAACCCAGAAGTTCATACACGCTAACGACGGATATACTTCAGATTCGACGCCAGCACTTCTCAAGAAGATCCGAAGCTCYATATGATAGCTTATGAAGATCTAACCACAAGTTCATCCGCTGGACCCATTATGATAGRAGACATCTCAATCGTTGAAGAACAGATCTCAAATCTGACAAAGTTGGTGAAAAATCTTACAAAACACACTCAACAGCAAGATATCACAATCACCCAACTGCTGAATTGACTTGATAATGCTGAAGAAATAAGCCAATCTATTCTAAAACATCCCGAGCCTTCCAATATGGTGGGATCTGCAAGAGTTTTGGGTAAGCAACCTCAAGTCGAGTTTGAGACTAATGATATGAGATAAGTGGGACCTTCAAAAGAAGCCGCAACAATCAAGTCTCCTTAGAGGGACTAATCCCTGTTAACTAACTGAAGGATTTCATCATGGATGCCATCAAGGACAAGAACGAAAGGAGTATTAAATCCTCCTTTGCATATTCTAAACTATATACCAAAAGGATTGATGACTTGAATATGCCCACAGGCTATCAACCTCCAAAAATTTAGCAKTTTGATAGTAAGGGAAATCCTAAACAACATAATGCACATTTCATCAAGACTTGCAATAATGCTGGCACATATGGTGGCTACCTTGTCAAATAATTTGTTCGATCTCTAAAAGCAAATGCGTTCGACTAGTACATCGACCTCAAAGCCGATCCATTGACAGTTGGGGTGAATTGGAGCATGAAACCTCAACCGTTTCTAAGGTAAGTATGTTGGAACTCAGCTATACCAAGCAATGGAAAGATGAACCCATCATTGATTACATCAATCGATGGAGAATTCTGAGCCTAGATTGTAGAGATCACCTCTACGAACAATCTGCAATCGAGATATGCATCCAAGGTATGCATTGGGGCCTCGAATGCATCTTGAAAGGAATCCAGCCAAGAACCTTCGAAGAATTGGCTACCCGGGCTCATGATATGAAGTTGAGCATTATGGCCCACGGAGATCAAGGAGTTTCGGTACCCAAGCCATGGAAGAATTAGAGGTTTAACTTCAAGAAAACAACTAAACCATCTTCCAAATCTGACATGAAAATATACATGACAACAACTGTTGTGCCTGTTAAGATACTTACAAATGTGAGCAAAAACATTATGYAGAAAGTAAATGCTGCTCCAGATCTTGYAAGAAGACKCATGACTTTGAAAGATATGCAAAACAAAGAATATCCATTTCTCGATTCTGACGTTTCAAAAATGTTTGATGARATMCTGAAAGCCGYGGTCATGGAATTGCCAGAGAAGAAACGACCAGAAGAAGCAGGATGGTTGGGAGACCCAACCTATTGCAAAAATCATCTTAGCCACTCGATCGAGAAAGGCTTCATCTTTAAGGACGAAGTCATGGAGCTCGCTCGTAAAGGACGCATTTTGCTGGAAGAAGAAAGAGTAGCTGCTAATCAAATAAGCATCATACTAAATACTTTTTTTCTTGAAATCTACTTAAGCAAATGTTGCAGATGTTTCACGATCACCCGAATGCTTCGTTGAGATCAAATTTGGGCAGTTCGATATGATGAAATTCGAAGTAAAGCCCTCACTTAAACCTTCTTGCAAACTAGCTAACCTAGTGATGAAAGAGGTTGCATATCCATATGAAAATATTGAAGGTGGCAAAGCTGATGAATCTGATTCTGAAGGTCGGACAGTTGTGAAATGCCGAAAGGATCATCAAAAGATATTTGTAAATAAGAAATTCACTCAAAAAACCAAAATAATAAAAAGGAGCATACCGAAGCCAAATAAGGTTATTCCTGGAAAGGTCACCAACAAATCAAAGGGACCATGCATACCCAAGTACCGACGACCAATTACATTATGAGAGTTCTTTCCAAGAATAATAACTGACAATCTTGAAGTTATCTCTTGTTCTGTCACAGATAAAATGGAAGTAAGTAATTCTGGCCCTTCCTCTCTAAAAGATTCAGTTCAAGAGGATTCCCCTATGCTAGCCAAAGAATGCTCTTCAAATTCACTCGCATGTATGACAACTATAATTTTTAACGATGATGATTTGTTGCTAGGTTCAAAACCCCATAACAGACCGCCATTTGTATCAGGCTATGCACAAGAAAAGAAGATAAATCGAATGTTGCTAGATGGAGGTTCAGCAGTCAACATCCTTCTTCTACGCATGTTAAGTGTAACACCTCCAGATTAAGAAACTTTGTCCTAGCTTGGAAATGTCACCATTTACTCACTTACATGKATTTGCAAAAATTCAAAAGAATTTAAAACCAAATAAGAAATACTTAATAATAAACAAAAACCATTCTAGTCAACAACCATCTTAATCCATAACATTCATTTAAATTAAATTCAGGGCATCTTGGTTTGCCCACAAGCGATCTTCTCGCACCATCTGGCTAAACATTACCTGAAATGAAAAATGAGAGAAATGGAATGAGTTACTAAGCTCAGTAAGCAAATCTCATGCGTGAATGCATGAGACTAGGGTTAATCACTCATCGATTAGGGTCAATCACTCATTGATTACCTGTGTTATGGTATCCTACGTAGGAAGAGTGACATCCGATGACGGGCTCCAAGGTTTGCTTACTTCCAACATATTCTCTATCGACGTTCATTTGAAGGAGTCTTCTTGCATTGTTTATGAGATGATAAGGCAATGCAAGCACTAGCAGAAGTTCATTTGGGTGTATGCGGAGCTCATCAATCCGAACCCAAGTTGCATTCTCACATCAAAAGGATGGGATATTACTAGCCTACAATGGTCAAGGATTGCATGGAATATGCCCATAAATGTCAAGCTTCTGAAATTCACGACAATTACATTTATCAACCACTAGAACCATTGCACCCAACAGTCGTATCTTAGCCATTTGATGCATGGGAACTTGATATAGTTGAACCATTGCCAAAGTCATCTGCTTGACATGTGTTCATGTTAGCAGCAACAGATTATTTCTCAAAGCAGGCTGAAATCATAGCATTGAGGGAGGTGAAAAAGCATAATATTGTTGATTTCATTCGCACAAACATCATATATTGCTATCGAGTCCTGATGTGAGTGAGAAACCATTGATTTTTTTAGAGATTATGTACATGTGTTCATCATTTTTAGTATGATAAAATGCGAGTTCATACTATTTTGCCTTTAATATTGCTTAGAATCGACCAAGTGACTTTAATTATATAATAGTGTAAAATTATAGAATTCGTGTGCATTTGCTAAGATAAAATGCTCTATTTTGTAGGAAAAATGATTCTATAAGCAAAGCAGAAGGTCACTTGATAAACAAGTGAAGGTTTATTCAATGCTGCAGCACTGAATATTACGAGTAAAAAGGAATATTTTATTCGAAAAAGGTAAGTCAAGAAAGAAAAGGAAAGTCATAAGGAGATAATCATTTTCTGAGCCAAAAAGCTAAAAAGTGAAAAGGTGAAAAGCAAAACATGAAAAAGTAAAAAATGCTTATGACATCTGTTTACCAAAATTCCAAGACAAGCTTCATGGGAAACAAAAAGAGCAAGGCTGAAATGAGTAGGGGCATTCGGGAATTCTAGAACTCACAGCAAGAACGAAAGAGAGAGAAAAGCGGAGAGAGAAAGAGAGTATAAAGAGGGAAGCTTGGAAGAAAAAGAAGAAGAAGACTTCAAGGAAGGCTTCACCATTGGACTTRATCAACTTTTTTAGACTTTGTTTCTCYTTTTCTTAGTGATTATTTCAAGATGCATTTCAATATGTTAATCTTTTACATCTTGMATTTCATTTCATTGATAAAAATGAACTAACTTCTTAGAAGTCAGAATTTTGATGAATCGATGTATTTAATGTCTATTTGAATTATTTGAGCAAGGTTTGCTCTTCCTAAATGCTTTACTCAAGATTATATGTTGTTTACATTCATTATTTTATTYGCCATGAATAGTATTTGTGTMAGTCTCTTGAACTCCGAAAGGTAGTAAAAGAGGTGAAAAACTCGAGTAGATATAGGTTTGGTTATTTTGAGATAAAGTTTAATATCTTAGGGATACCATCGAATAATAAAGACATTCATATTCCACCCATAATATTATATGAGTCTTGAACTTTATTCAAGTTCATTAAGCTAAGTAACTTCAACAGGTAAAACAACTTATTGAAATAGGAACAAGACCAACAAATTGAAATGGTGAGGTCATTTCTGTCTCGATTTACGTTTTACTATGGCTAAACCTTTGTTGTAACATTTGCTCAGAAGTCATTGCTYRAGCCAGRCTGCAGTACTGATGTTGTGGCTAAGCCTTTGTTGTAGCATTTGTTCAGAAGTCATTYCTGCAYCCAGCCTGCAYCATTGATGTTTCGACTTTTTGGACATTAGRACATAGGAGATTCTTAACACTAACTCATTTTTAAGCTCTTGATCACATTGTTTGTGTGATCACTGTGATTATTTCCAAATCGTTGTGATTAGATAATTTTAATTTATTTTACTTTATTTCATGACAACCAACAAACTATTGATTTTATTAGGAATTTAAACCATKACTTTTGAACCAACAGTCCTTGTGGGACGATACTCTTATTCATTTTATATTACTTGTGGACCGGGTATACTTGCATGAGTGAAGCTTTATTGCGTATGTGATTTTGTCTATCAAGTTTTTGGCATCGTTGCTAGGGATTGTTTTGTGTTTGAGTGATATTTGAATTTCTATAGCTTTTATTATTCTTACTCCTATCCTATATTCTTATTCTTTATTCTTGTCTTGACAGTTAAATTTTCTCCCATGAATATCCGAAGAGGAAAACATGTATCCATTTGATCCTGAACCGGAAAGAACTTTTCGTTCTAGGAAAAGAAGACAACATGCAAGTGCTAGTAAAAGAAGAAGAGAAATGGCTGAAAGAGAACAAGAAAATCTACCAGGTATAGGAGCAGAACTCAATGCCACGGGAGCGTAGCAGCAATGGCTGCAGAGCAGAATACTGCAACAATGACTGCAAGATTAAATGCAGAAAGGAATGCTGGAGTTATGGCCGATGACAGGGATAGATCCACTACAGATTATGTTGTACCTATGCTAGATGATCTTCAACCAGGCATCAAGAGACTTCCCATTCAAGCTCAACAATTTGAGCTAAAGCCGGTCATGTTTCATATATTTTAGATAGTAGAGCGGTTTAGTGGGATGGCTATAGAGGACCCTCATCAGCATATCCGTCTATTCTTGGAAGTGATTGGTGCTTTTCAGTTGCAAGGAGTTAGTAAGAAAGCTCTTAGAGTCAAACTTTTCCCACATTRATTGAGGGACAAAGCTAGAGATTTGCTAAATATTCTACCCCCTCATTCTGTTACTTCATGGAGTGATCTTGCAAAAAATTTCTTGTTCAAGTACTTTCCTCCAACAAAAAATGCCAAGTTGTGGAATGACATTATAGCATTTCAACAGCATAGTGATGATAATTTTTATGAGGCATGGGAGAGGTTCAAGGAGCTTTTGAGGAAATATCCACATTATGGGATCCCTCACTGGATCCAAATAGAGACTTTCTATAATAGATTAAGCTGCCAGTACCGCAATTTAGTGGATGCTTTAGCCAATGGAGTATTACTTGATAAGTTATATTGTAACACCCGAGATTCCTTTTATGGATTTTTCGTTTGATCATGCGAATCTATGAGCCAACTAGGGTTTGATAAAATCTTCTATGTGGTTAATGTTTTATTTATATGTTAATAAGTGTGGAATTATTGTGTTTGTCGGATTAGGGTCCCCGTTTGTTTAAAGGCTCGACTTGTTGGGCTTATTCGTTTTCGTTCGAAAAACTAGATTTTAATCAAAAGAAAGCCCGTTAGAATTTAATTTAATGGATTCGGGTTAATTATGGATGGGAAGACCCGAAGGATTTGGGTTACGGTCCAAGTTAAAAAAAAAAAAAAAAAAACACCAAAACCCTAAGTCTTTTTCTTCCTCCTCATTATCCCGCCGCCGCCCCAAACCCTAAACCTAAGTCTTCGTCATCTCAGCTGTTGCCACCCCTTTCTCAAAACCTCCCGCTAGCTTTACCTTCTTCTTCCCCTACCTGACGCTACGCACCTTTGCCGCAGACTGTCGTTCGTCTTCTTTCGACAATAGGAATAGAAACTGCTACTTGGTCGCAGTCCGTCGTCGCCCAGATTCGTTTGTCGCCATTTTCTTCCTCCCTCGCTGTCCGGTTTAGTCATCAGATCTGTAAGAAAAAACACCAAAACCCTAAGTCTTTTTCTTCCTCCTCATTATCCCGCCGCCGCCCCAAACCCTAAACCTAAGTCTTCGTCATCTCAGCTGCTGCCACCCCTTTCTCAAAACCTCCCGCTAGCGTTACCTTCTTCTTCTCCTACCTGACGCTACGCGTTCACCTTTGCCGCAGACTGTCGTTCGTCTTCTTTCGACAATAGGAATAGAAACTGCTACTTGGTCGCAGTCCGTCGTCGCCCAGATTCATTTGTCGCCATTTTCTTCCTCCCTCGGGGTCTTGTTCAGTCATCAAATCTACACATCGTCTGCACGCATAGTCGACCAGATCTGCTTGGCAAGTTCATCTGGATCCAAAGTTGCCAGTGCTTCGATTGCTCGCTTGCTCGGTTGTCACACTCCAGCTACTCGGACTGTGGCAAGCCGTGCACCACCAGAACAGAGGGAAGATCGTGCGTTGTTGCTCAGCGTGCAAAACTCGTCCAGATCGATTTCTTCTTGACTAGATCCACGTCCTTTCTCGTCGCTCCGACGTTCTGTCGTGTAGTCAGATCTGCCTTCATCTTCTCCTTCTCATTCTCTGCTCGTCACAGCGAAACCGTCCAGATCTGTTCTTCCTTTACCAGACCTGTGAGCGTCGTGCCGCCGCTCGGGTGCTTTGTCGCATGACCAGCCAGCTCCTGGCTGGCAATTTGCCAGCCGGTAGATGCCGACACTCGCCGAAGCTGGCCGGAAAACTAGTCCTGGCTGGCAATTTGCCAGCTTCCAGAACAGAGACACCCAGAAGGCACCTCAGCGCTCTGCGCCCAGGTGCCAGTGCTAGACCAGAGGGAGCCCAGCGCCCAGCACGCCTCAGGCGCCCTGCAAGCGCCTAGGCGCCCGAAGCCCCAACGCCCAGGCACACCGACGTCCAGGAGCCCGAGAACCCAAAACCATTCCCGAGACTCTTAGACTTTGTGACGTAAAAGGTGAAAATATTAATAATTAATATTAAAATTTATGACTTATGAAATTACATTATAAAGTAAAATTGTGGGAGAACATAAATTAAGTTTAATACCCGAACGAAGGAGTTTAAATTGTATCCTTAAAAGACATGAAAATTGGTAATATGGGGACTAAGTATGGATTAATAATTGACAAATGATATTTTTGGAATGAACCCTGAATATCTAAGTTAGGACGATTGAACTAAATAGACTTTCTTTCTGTAATCACAAATAGGTTGATTCAAGTGCCCTAACATTGGAAATGGTTGAAGGATTTCACTTCGAGATTTAAATAAGAAACCTTTAACGTAAAGGAGTCCGAGTAAGTAAATTCTCTCATTCTCATTTAGTGGTGATGTAAGTGTGTTGTTATTATAATTGAATCTTCTTACATGAATTGAATGTGTATGCAAGTAGGTTCTCTCATTCTCATTTAGTGGTGATGTAAGTGTGTTGTTATTATGATTGAGTCTTCTTACATGAATTGAATGCGTATGTAAGTAAACTTTCACATTCTCTTTAACGTATATGTGTTGTTGTTCTGAGTTCAATGTAAGTAAACTCTTACATTCTCATTAACGTATATGTGTGATTATTATTTAATCTGAGATTTATGCAAGTAATCCTCTCATCTCATTAACATCATGAATGAATATAATTGAACTTTCTGGTTACTCTAATATGTTGTGTATGGGATTGTATGTTGATGTATGTAATGGTGTGGAATGTTACATGTGTTCATGTCCTGTATCACTTTTATGTCGAATGATATGTTATCATGTTTCATATCTTGCACTGTTTGTCGAATGTTATGTTATATAAGGTTGTATGCATTTTATGTCATGGGCATGTAGTTAGTATTCTACATCATTCCTGGCATYAGAAATTCATACATTGAMAAATGAATGGTTTAGGAAATAAAATTTTGAAAGGGAATGTATTTTATAAATTGTAACGTATTCAAGAAAATGTCAAAGTTTTTGGAAAGGAGTATAAACCTAGCCATGAAGGATGTGAGTGGGAAATAGGGTGTGGGGGACCGATGCACCCGACCTTACCCTCGGGGAGGGTAGGTAATGATTCACCTCAGGGAGATGAAGAATGTAATCGGATTCTAAATAAGAATGGCCCACTGCAAGCCTAATAGCTAGTTGTTACACTCAGTGAGTTAACGAATGAAATGGAAGGAAATGTTTTGCTGTAAGTAAATTTTGAAGGAAAGGTTTTGTAAAAAGATTTCGAAATGGAAATGTTTTGAAGATTTTCATTGAGGAAAARGAGATTTTATAACTTCATGACATGTAGAGCATGTTTATGCATTCATGCATGAGGTTTACTTACTAGGCTTTATAGCTCATTCCATTTCTCTCATTTTGCATTTCAGGTGAAGTGTAGCCAGATAGTGCGAGAAGGTCGCTTGTGGGTAAACCATGATACCCTGAAGTTAATGTAAATGAATGTTATGGATTAAGATGGTTGTATTAAGTATTTATTATTTGGTTTAAACTTTTTTGAGCTTCCGCAAATTCGTATCAGTGAGTAAATGGTGACATTCCCGATTAGGATAAAGGTTCCTAATCTGGGGTGTTACACAAATAATAAAGCTTTTGAGATATTGGAGAGAATTGCTAGCGATAGTTTTCAGTGACCTGCAACCAGAAACACTTCTACAGCACCTTTATCAGCAAGGAAAKTGGCAGGAATCCATGAGATTGATGCAGTGTCTTATCTAGCAGCCGAAGTAAATTCTATCTCTAATATGTTGAAGTTAATGCAATGCAGTTAGAGCTATCTTTGGGACAGCAACCTTTCTTGGGACAACAGACATGTACACCCTCATCTTCATTGCTTTCTTGTATATACTGTGAAGAGGGACATCCTTTTAAGAGTTACCCCTCAAATTCGGAATCTATATGTTATGTGGGAGGAGGATTCAACAAGAACAACAATCCTACTATAATACATACAATTCGGGATGGAAAATTCATCCTAATTTTTCATGGGGAGGTCAATGTAGTAACCATTCACAAGGGCAGCAATTTAGACCTCCTGGACCATATAGATTTCAGCAATAAAGTCAGCAAAACACAGGGCAACCTAGTGATCAAAACAGCTCTCTTGAAAGGTTTCTCAAGGAATTTATGGCAAAGAGTGCAAAGGATATTCAAAGACAAGATGCAATCATTCAAAGCGAAACTATATCGCTTAGGAACTTAGAGAACCAAATGGGACAGCTCACAAATGCCTTGAACAACTGACCCCATGGTGCCCTTCGTAATAGTGATACTAAAACTCCCAAGAGAGAGGGTAAAGAGCATTGCAAGGCTATCACCTTGAAGAGTGGTAAGGAGTTGAGTGAACCTCATCAACAAAAGAAAATTTCAAGGGAAAGAGAAGATAAAGAAAGTGAAAATGAGGCTGAAATTGTGATTGACATTGGTCCAAGGAAAATTGAGCTCAATGCTACAGCATCACCAGTTAATGTAGAAAATTCTGATGCTGCAGCATTACTACCAGAAAGGACAAAATCTGCAACTAGTCCACACCAGAAAAAGCAAGAAGATAAGCAATTCAACAAGTTTCTAGATGTCCTGAAACAACTTCATATTAATACTCCACTTGTAGAAGCCTTTGAACAAATGCCCAATTATGTGAAGTTCATGAAGGACATCTTGACCAAGAAAACGAGATTGGGAGAGTATGAGACTATGGCATTAACTAAAGAGTGCAACTCTATATTACAAAACAAGTTACCTCGGAAGTTAAAGGATCCTGCTGGTAGCTTTACCATTCCATGTACGATTAGGASCACTTACAATGGAAGAGARCTATGTGACCTTGGTGCTAGCATTATTRAGGAAACTTAGAGTGYGAGACGCCAGACCTACCACAGTTAATCTTCAYTTAGTTGACAAATCATTTGCTTATCCGGAGGGAAAAAGTGAGAATGTGTTGGTAAAAGTAGACAAGTTCATATTTCTGGTTGATTTCATTGTCGTAGACTATAAGGAAGATAAAGAGGTACCCATTATTCTTGGGAGACCATTTTTAGCAAATGGACGTATAATATCAGGCATTTTATTTTTATGAATTTTGATTGATCGTGTGAATTTGTGTGCCAGCTAGGGTTGGATAATTTTCTGTGTGGTTAATATTTTAATTGTACTTTTAATAAGTATAAAATTATCATGTTTGTCGGATTAGGGTCCTCGGTTGGTTAGAGGCTCAACTTGTTGGGCTTATTCGTTTTCATTCGGAAAACTAGATTTTTACCCAAAAAAATGCCCGTAGAATTTAATTTAATGGATTGGATTGGTTATGGAATGAGAAGGCCCAAAAGATTTGGGTTAGGGACCAAGTTTTAAAAAAAAAAAAATGGAAGAAAGAACCCTAAATGTAACACCCTCAGATTAGGAACTGTCCTAAGCTGAGAATATTACATTACCCTTACTCATAGAATAATTAACCACTATAGGAATAAAAGAAGTCRTAACCCTTGTCAAAGATTTGTAAAAATTTCGATAGAGTTTCCTCTATAATTTTWATAATTGCCCCRTGCATACATTTCAAAAGTTCTCAAACACCCATTCACAATATACACTCCAACCCAATTAAACATCCAACGTAAAGAGAAATATGTTCCAACAAATCTCTTACCAACCCAACAATTATTCAAACAGAAACTTGAAGAACCCAAAAGAATTTAAAACACAATTAGCTAAATCAAATTAGAAATAATCAATTACTATCTTAATCCTTAAAATTTATTTAGAGTATACTTCAGTGTATCTTGGTTTGCCCACAAGCAACCTCCTCGCATCATCTGGCTACACATCACCTGAAATGCAAAATGAGAGAAATGGAATGAGCTATAAAGTTCAGTAAGTAAATCTCGTGCATGAATGCATGAACATGCCCTACATGCCATGAATTATAAACACTCACTTTTTCAATGAAAACTTTTTAAACATTTCCACTTCGTAACCTTTTTACAAAATCTTTCCTTTCAAAATGTATAACTTGTAAAACATTTCCTTTCATTACATTGGTGAGCTCACTAAGTGTAATGCCRAGCCATTAAGRTGCYGTGGGCCATTTGTTCTTTGGAACCRGGTTACATTTCTARTGGCAGAARRGCAAAGCGGTTAACATTCCTTTACTTTTCCTTTTTCTCTTCACCTCCCAGAGGTGAATCATTACCTCCCTCCCAGAGGTCGGTTRGGGTGCGCCYGTCCCCCACGCCCTARTTCCCACTCACATCTTTCATGCCTAGGTTTACACTTCTTTCCAAAAACTTTAACATTTTCCTGAACACATTACAATTTATAAAATACATTCCCTTTCAAAATTTCATTTCCTAAACCATTCACTTTCTAAATGTATGAATGGCTCATGCCAGGAATGATGTAAAACACTTAACTACATACCCATGACATGAAATGCATACAACTGTATAGAACATATCATTCGACATAAACACAGTACATGATATGAAACACATGAAATATTCCACATAATTAACACACCTCATAATACAATCCCATCACATAACACATTAAACCATCTAAAAGAATTCAATTACATCCATTCATGAGCATTAATAAGATGTGAGAATTTTACTTACATAGAACTCAGACTCAATACACATTCAATTCARGTAAGAAAATTATAACCACAATACATATATGTTTATGAGAATGTGAGAATTCACTTACCCAGAGTCCTTTACGTTAAAYGGTTCTTATTTAAGTTCGACCGTTCTCAATGTTAAGGCACTCGAAACGACCTAATTTTAATTACAGAAAGAAAGTCCATTTAYTAGAACTGTTCTAACTTAGATATTTAGTGTTTATTCCAAGAATYTCATTTGTCAATTATTAATCCATACTTAYTCCCCACATTACCAATTATCACGTCTTTTTAAGGGTATAATTTAAACTCCTTCGTTCGGGTATTAAACTTAATTTATGTTTTCCCATAATTTTACTTTTGGATATAATTTCATAGGTAAAAATTTTTAATATTAATTAATAATATTTTCACCTTTTAAGTTCACAAAATCTAGGTGTCTTGGGAGTGGTTTTGGTTCTCGGGCATGCGCCCAAGCAGTGCCAGCAACAGCCCTGGGAGTCTGGGTGTCAGGCGCCTGGGCGCTGGGCGCCGGGCACTGGGCACTCCCAGAACTGGCAAGCAGCCAGCCAAAGGAACCAGTAATAGCCTACAGGCCTGATTCCAACAAAGCTTCCGGCATTCCGGGGAGTGGTTGACATCTATTAATGATAGTGATGGAATCTGGGCAGAGCGATGGCCGGCAAGGAGCTAGCTAGCCGTGCGGTAGAGCACCTGAGTGACGGCAATACGAGCACAGATCTGGTTAAGGAAGAACATATCCAGACAGGCTCTGCTGCGTTGAGCGGCCGAGCACGGTCCTTTCTCCGTCCTGGCAAAACCATTGAGCAGAGGAGAAGAAGAAGGAGAAGATGAATGCAGATCTGGCTGAGCGACGATCGGCGGGAGCCAAGACAGAAAGGCCGGCTACGTGGCAAGACATCCGAGCAGTGGCAAGATGCGCACAGATCTAGTCAAGGGAGAAACCGATCTGGACGAGTTCTATACGACGAGCAACAGCCCATTGTCTTCTCTCTGTTCTGGTGGTGCAACGGTTTAGCCACGGTCCAAGTAGCTGGAGTGTGACAACCAGCGCAGTACAGTGATGAGCAGAGTGCTTGGCAAGGACTCCCGAGCAGTTGCAGCAGATCCTATCTTTGTGAGGCTATGGCAACTCCAGTGGCAATCGAGCAGACGGTGGCATCCACGCGTACCAAACAGGAAATGTCACCGACCGCGAGGGAGCTCGTCGCTGGCGATCAACGAGCAGTGTCAGTCTTGGCATGGGTAGCAGGGATCTCTGAAGAGAAGAAGAAAGAGGCGAGTAGGGTTTGGGGCGACGGTGCATAATGGGGCGGAAGAAGATGGTTTAGGGTTTCTCCTATTTTTCTTTTTCTTCTTTTTAACTTGGGCCCTAACCTAAATTTTTTGGGCCTTCCCATCCTAACTAATCTAATTCATTAAATTAAAATTTGARGGGCCTTTCTTTCGATAAAAATATAGTTTTTGACAGAAAAGCGAATAAGCCCAACGAGTCGAGTCTCTAACCAACAAGGGCCCTACTCTAACAAACAAGATAATTCCGCACTTGTTATCAAACAAACAAAACATTAACCACATAGAAAATTATCCAACCCTAGTTGGCACATAAATTCATAAGATCAAACAAAATTCATAAAAGTAAATCCTGGGTGTTACACTAAACCTTCTTCTTCCTCCCCAAACCCTAACGAACCCTAAGCCGCTGCCCTACTCCCAGAAATTTTCTTGCTAATGCCGCCTCTTTCTTCCTCGGTCGAAGCTGCACCGATCATCGCCACTGCCGCTCGCCAGTGTGCCAGCCGCTCATCGCCCAAACCCGCATGAGATAGTTGCGTCTCTGGATTGGATCTGGTTTTCTCCAGAGCTGGCGATGCCGCAATCATCATTCCATTGATCAGCCGRTGCTGCCCAGACCTTTCTCTGTCACGGTCCGTGTCATCGCCGCTTCCTTGCTCGTCTGATACGTGCGGGTGCCGCCGAACTGCTCAATGTTCGATGGGATCGCTTACGGTGGTTCTCCTTGTTCGCCATGTACAAATCTGGAGCTTGCTGGTGTCTTGGTTGCTAACTTCCCCTCTGCTCGAATCGAAGCCCATTGCCGGGCAGCCATCGCCTACCTGTGTACGTGTCGTCGTGGCTGCTTGCTACCGTGCAGCTCGCGGCCCAGAGGCCCAAGCTGTTATTCTCATTAGCTTTCTCCCTTCCTCGTGGTCCAACTCGAACATTAAATCCAAGCATCATCTCGTGGTGTTCTGGCAGGCCGCCACTGCCAGTTGCGCACCGCCTTCATTTGCTAGAGAAAGTGCTCCAGACGGCAGTAGCCAGAAGCTACGTTTTTGGTTGTCTATTCGCCAGTTTCTAGATCCGGGAGCGCCCAGCAACAGGTGCCTCGATGCTTAGGAGCTCAGGCGCCCAGATGCCTCTGCGACAGAGCGCCCAGATGTCCAGGCAACCAAGCCCCGTGCGCGACTAAGGCTGTTGCATGCGTACTGCCTGAGCACACGCTCGAGATGCAATGCCACTTCCGCGACACTTGGAGTTTGTTGATTTAAAGGTGAAACATTATTATTTGATATTAGAAATTTATGACCTATGTAATCATGTCCTAAAGTGAAATTGTGGGAGAACATAGATTAAGTTTAATACCCAAACTAAGGAGTTTAAATTGTACCTTTAAGAATGGGATGATTTGGTGACGTGGAAATTAAGTATGAATTAAAAATTTTCAAATGACGTTCATGAAATAAATATTGAATATCTAAGCTTGGACAATCGTACTAAATGGAGTTTCCTTTTGTAATCACAATTAGGTCGTTTTTTAGCGCATTGCGTTGAGAACGATCGAGGGATTCCATTTTCGTAATTTCAATAAGAACCTTTAACGTAAAGGACTAGAAGTAAGTAAATTCTCACATTTCATTAACACATATGTATTGATGCTTCTAAATTCCTTTTCGGTAAATTAAATGTGTTGTCTATGAGTTCTATGTAAGTAAATCCCATACCCGCCTACCTCTTTCGTTGTGTGTTATGTGGTAGCTGTATGGGACTATGTTATGAAATGTGTTAAGATTGTATGGAATGTTTTCACGTGATTTATATTTCGTACCGTCATTATGTTGAATGGTATTTTGATACAGTTTTATGTAATTCATGTCATGGGCATGTAGTATAGTATTCTACATCATTCCTGGCATGAGTTATTTATARATTTAGAAAGGGAATGATTTAGGAAATGAATTTTGAAAGGGAATGAAATTTTATAAATGTATTATGTTCAGGAAAATGTTAAGATTTTTGAAAAGGAGTGTAAACCTAGCCATGAAAGATGTGAGTGGGAAATGAGTCGTGGGAGATTGGTGCACCTAACCTAACCCTCTTGGAGGGTAGAGAGATACGTAATGTTCACCTCTTTGGAAGTGAAAAGATGAAAGGAAAAGTAAAGAAATATTAACTGCTTTGCGATTCTACTAGTAGAAATGTAAGTGGGTTCCAAAGAATAATGGCCCACTGCAAGCTTAATAGCTAAGCGTTACACTCAGTGAGCTCATGACTGTAATGAAATGGAAAGGTTTTACAAAGTCCTTACATTTTGAAAGGAAAGATTTTATGAAAAGGTTATGAAATGGAAAAGTTTAGTAAGTTTTCATTGAGAAAAGTGAAATTTTATAATTTATGACATATAGGGCATTATTCATGCATTCATCCATGAGATTTGCTTACTGAGCTTTTAGCTCATTCCATTTCCTTCACTCTACATTTCAGGTGATATGTAGCCAGATGGTGCGTAGAGGTCACTTGTGGGCAGGTCTTGATACCCCGAAGCAGTTTTTTAAATAAATTTTACGYAATATGATAGATGGTCGACTAGAATAGTTTTGTGGATTGTTAAGATATTTCTTTATTGGTTTAATTATCGTGCTTTAAATTCTTTTAGTTTTCGCAAATTTTAGTTTTGATAAATGTTAGGTTGGTAAAAGACTTGTTGGAGGACAATAGTTATTATATTGGATGTTTGTTGGGCTGGAATGCATGTTGTTTATGGGTGTTGAAAATATTTGAGAAATCTTTTGAACGTATGCAGGGGGTAGTTGTTGAAATTGCAGAGGAAACTCTGCTGAGATTTTTATAAATCTCTTTTCTATTTTAAATTTCAAAATTTTTATTATTTCGAAAATTTTCGCAAATTTATGACAGTGAGTAAAAAGTAACAATCCCGGGTTATGATAAAGTTTCTTAATCTGGGAGTGTTACAGGACGAGCTCTAATTGATGTGCAAAAAGGAGAACTGACAATGATGGTACATGATCAAGAGGTWACATTCAACGTCCTCAATGCTATGAAGTTTCCTAATAAAATAAAYGAATGCTCCTCTATTGATGTGATTGATCCTCCAGTGGCTGAAAGTTTCTAGCAATGCTATAGCATGAATGCTATAGCAATGAGTAAGGGTGCAGATTTAGAGTTAGAAAATTTCTTGAAGAATGAGGAAACCGGGGGAAATCGAATGGATTCAGCTCATAAGCCATTCTTCACACAACAGAAACAATTCYAGCCACTCAATCCATCTTCAAGCATTTTAAATCAATGTAAGTCCTCTTTAGAACAACCCCCTCACTTGAATTAAAGCCCCTTCCTTCACATTTGAAAATGCATATGTAGGAAATGGGGAAACTTTACCTGTTATTATATCTGCAAATTTGGGGAGTGAAAGAGAAGATTTACTCTTTAGCATGCTAAAACAACACAAGACAGCTATGGGATGGACAATGGCTAACATCAAGGGTATTATCCTCTCCATTTGTATGTATAAGATTTTGTTGATTGCTTGATAAATCTGGAGGAGGTAATGAGTCACTGTGAGGAGACAAACTTGGTCCTCATTTGGGAGAAATCATCCATAAAGACTTCGAGATCTTTTGTACTAAGTCAGAGAAGATAGACATCATGCACCGCTGAAAAGTTACAGGGGCATTACATAGTCCAAAGGGCATCATTCTGAATGCAAACGTCTCATGGATTAAAAAAATAATAATAAAAAATAAAAAAATGCATGGATTAAGAAAGGAGGAATGACAGTAGTGACAAATGAGAATGAGGAATTGATCCCCACTAGAGTCATAAGTAATAGGTTGCCGAATATGCATGGACTATCGCAAYCTGAACAGTGCTACAAGAAAAGATCATTTCCCCTCTACCTTTCATTGATCAGATGCTAGATAGATTAGAGTGAAAGAGGTTTTACTGTTTCTTAGACGGCTATTCAGGGTATAACCAAATAGCCATTGTACCTACCGATCAAGGGAAGATGACCTTCACATATCCATATGAGACGTTTGCATTTAGAAGGATGCCTTTTGGACTATGTAATGCCCCTATAACTTTTTATTGGTGCATGATGTCTATCTTCTCTGACTTAGTAGAAAAGACTCTCGAAGTCTTTATGGATGATTTCTCGGTGTTTGGAAATTCAGTTGATGATTGCTTGATAAATTTGGAGATGGTACTAATTCACTGTGAGGAGACAAACTTGGTCCTCAATTGGGAGAAATGCCATGTTATGGTACAAGAAGGAATATTATTGGGTCATAAGGTCTCAGAGAGAGGGCTGGAGGTAGATAAGGCAAAAATTGAAGTAATCAAGAAACTACCTTACTCCCTCAAACATCAAAGAAATTCGTAGCTTTCTAGGACATGCTGATTTCTATATAAGATTCATTAGAGATTTTTCAAAAATCTCTGTACCATTATGAGAGTTGCTACAACTAGGAAAGAAATTTGAGTTTTCTACAGGGTGTTTGGAGGTATTTGAATCATTAAGGAAAGCCCTTATTCCTGCACCAGTTATTGTTGCACCCGATTAGTCCCTCTCATTTGAGTTGATGTGTGATGCAAGTGATTATGTCATTAGGTATTTTAGGAAAAAGAAGGGACAAAGTGTTTCACTCTATCTATTATGCTAGCAAGACACTAAATGAAGCTCAAATGAACTACACCACAACTGAAAAGGAACTACTTGCAGTAGTATTTGCACTCAATAATTTCAGAGCCTATTTTTTCACAAACCATTCTACCATTAGATATTTGATTTTTAAGAAAGAAGCTAAGCCGAGGCTAATTAGGTAGATATTGCTACTACAAGAGTTTAATTTAGAAATCAAACACAAAAAAGGAATAGAAAATTAAGTAGTAGATCATCTATCTAGATTGGAGATGGGAGACACCAGAGATGACCATGTTCCTATTACAGAAATATTTCCCAATGAGCAACTTTTAGCACTTCATCAAGTGCCTTGGTATGCGTACTTTGCTAATTATTTAGCTAGTGGCGTGACACCACCGGACTTGAGTAGACAGCAGCTGCGAAAATTCTTCCATGATGTGAAGTTTTATTGTTGGCATGAACCATTCTTATATAAGAGATYTGATGATCAAATATTAAGAAAGTGCATACCAGAGGAGGAAGTGTCTTCGGTGCTGCAGCATTGTTATGCAGCACCATAGAGAGGTCACTTTGGAGGGTCTAGAACAGCTGCTAAGGTACTTAAATCAGGTTACTTCTGGCCTACTCAATGTAAGGATGCATTTCAATTTGTGAAAAATTGCGATAATTTTCAACGTGTGGGAAATATTTCCCAACGTCATGAAATGCCCTTAAATAACTTAATGGAGATTGAATTGTTTGATTTATGGGGCATTGATTTTATGGGACTTTTCACTCCCTCATTTGGGAATTGTTACATCTTGGTAGCAGTAGATTATGCATCCAAATGGGTGGAAGAGGTTYGTTTACCTACAAATGACTCCAAGGCTYTCATCAAATTCCTCAAGAACTACATTTTCACTAGATTTGGCACTCCTAGAGCTATCATAAGTGACGGTGGGAGTCATTTTTGTAATTCAGCCTTTGAGAATTTGTTGTCCAAATATGGAGTTAAACATAAGATCACTACTGCTTACCATCCTCAATCTAGTAGTCAAGTAGAGATTTTCAATCGTGAAATTAGGAGAATTTTGGAAAAGATAGTTAACCGCAATAGGAAGGACTGGTCTGTTAAGTTGGATGATACTTTATGGGCTTATAGCATTGCCTTTAAGACGCCTTTAGGAATGTCCCCGTATAGGCTAGTTTTTGGTAAAGCATGCCATTTTCCTTTGGAGTTAGAGAATAGAGAATTTTGAACAACTAAGGAGTTGAATGTTGATATAGATGGAGTTGGAAAAAAGAGAATGCTCGAGTTGAGTCAACTGGAAGAATTCAGGCTCAGCTCGTATGAAAATGCCCAACTCTACAAGCAGAAAACTAAGAAATGGCATGATTAGTGCATACAATCTAGAGAATTTAAGAAATGTCAACTTGTATTCCTTTTTAACTCCAGATTAAGATTGTTCCTTGAAAAATTGAGATCCAAA
>MEJB01000028.1:396953-425135 GCA_001752375.1 Rhazya stricta | reverse complement strand
CAAAAGAATTTAAAAACACAATCAGCTAAACCACATAAGAAATAGTCAGCTACTATTTTAATGCTTAAAATTTATTTAAAGTATACTTCAGGGTATCTTGGTTTGCCCACAAGCGACCTCCTCACACCATCTGGCTACACATCACTTGAAATGCAAAATGAGAGAAATTGAATGAGCTATAAAGCCCAGTAAGTAAATCTCATGCATGAATGAATGAACATGCCCTACATTTCATGAATTATAAAATCTCACTTTCTCAATGAAAACTTTCAAATCATTTTCTTGTATAACCTTTCCATAAAATTTTTTCATTCAAAATGTAAGAACTTTGTAAAAACCTTTCCATTTCATTGCAGTTGTGAGCTCATCGAGTGTAACGCCTAGCCATTAAGCTACAGTAGGCCATTTATTATTTGGAACTCGATTACATTTCTACCAGTAGAARCGCAAAGCTGTTAACATCCRTTTACTTTTCTTTTCATCTCTTCACCTCCCAGAGGTGAATCATTACCTCCCTCCTAGAGGATCGGTTCGGGTGCACCAGTCCCCCACCTCCTATTTCCCACTCACATCTTTCATGGCTAGGTCTATACTCCTTTCCAAAAACTTTAACATTTTCCTGAACATGTTACAATTTATAAAATACATTCCCTTTTAAAATTTCATTTCCTAAACCATTCACTTTCTAAATTATGGCTCATGCCAGGAATGATGTAGAACACTAACTACATGCCCATGACATAAAATGCATACAACTGTAATTAACATGCCATTCAATATAATAATGGTACAAGATATGAAACACGTAAAAACATTCCACACAAACAACACATTTCATAACATAATCCCATACCACCATCACATAACACACAACAAAAGAGATAGGCGGGAATAGGGGTTTATTTGCATAGAATCTCATATATAACATATTAATCCACCTAAAGGAATTCAGATACATCCATTTATACGCATTAATGAAATGTGAGAAMTTACTTACTCGGAGTCCTTTACGTTAAAGGTTTTCTTATTTGAATTGCGAAGTGAAATCCCTCGACTGTTCTCAAGGTTAAGGCACTCGAAATGACCTAATTTTGATTAGAGAAGGAAAGTCCATTTAGTACGACTGTCCCGACTTAGATATTCAATGTTTATTCCAACAGTGTCAATTGCCAATTACTAATCCATACTTAGTTCCCACATTACCAATTATCACGTCTTTTAAGGGTATAACTTAAATTTCTTAGCTCGGATATTAAACCTAATCTATGTTCTCCCACCAATTTCAGTTTAGGATATAATTTCATAGGTCATAAATTTCAATATTAATTAATAATATTTTCACCTTTTAAGTCCACAAAATCCAAGTGTCGCGAAAGTGGTATTGGATTCTCGGGCGTGCGCTCCAGCAGCGCGCACAACAGCCCTTGTCCCCTAGTCGTCTGGGCATCTGGGTGCCAAGGCGTCGGGGCATCTGGGCGCCTGGGCACTGGGCGCTTGGGTACTGGGCACTCGGGTACTGGGCACTCCCAGAACTGGCAAGCAGCCAGCCAAAAGAAACCAGTAACAGCCTGCAACAGGCCTAATTCCGGCAAGGCTTCCGGCATTCCGAAGAGCTGCGACCAGAACGACATCGTCTTCTACAGTGGAGACCGACAATAGGAGATGCTGATCTGGCGAACTTCCAGCGAGGCAAGAAGTTTTGCCCTGATTTGGTCGAGCAGATGGTGGTGTCGCACAAATTCGATCGAGCAGAGAAGAAGAAAAACAAGAAGATGAAGGCAGATCTGGGCAGTGCAATAGCCGGACAGCCGGCGAGTTACGCTAACAGCGGTGCAGCAGTGACTTGCAGCTCCAAAGAGCTCGGGCAATGGGCAACAGCAACGCGATAGGCAGAGGAAATCAACGGCAGATCCGGGAGACTGGTCTAGATCTGGATGATCTCCGGCCTATTGCGCGGTTCCTCCTGGCTGACCGTTCAAGAGCCCCTGAGCGACACACACAGACYACATCATGGAGCTCTAGCCAGGCAGCAACAAAACCAGTGAGCTTCAATTTTGGGCAGCAGACCCTTATGCGGGTGACGCGTAGGTCKGATGTCCGAATCGTGCTACGAGGGAAGATCAGATCCTTGTGAACAACTCTGGAATTCTGACGGCGAAGCTGCATCAAGCAGGAGGAAGAGGAGAGAAGAAGAAACGCAGCGGCTGTCGTTTGGCCTAGCTGCATCGCGGGCAGAGTCCTCTAAGCAGTTGGGTCTGAGGGCTAGTTGTAGATCTGGGCGGCCTGGCATGCGGCAATGATCGGCAGCATCGGCAGAGGGAGAAAAAAATAGCATGTGTGCTGCATGGAGGAATTTCGGGAATGGGGCGGCACGTTTAGGGTTTTTCTAGGAGTGGGCAGCGGCGGCAGCATAATGGGGAGGAAGAAGAAAGGGTTTTTAGGTTCTTCCTTTTTTTTTTTTTAACTTGGGCCCTAACCTAAACCCTTCGAGCCTTCCCATCTATAACTAACCCAAATCCTTAAATTAAATACAATGGGCTTTCTTTAGATAACAGTCTAACTTCCGACTGAGAAAAGAATAGGCCCACTAGTCGAGCCTCTAGCCAGCCAAGGACTCTAATTCAACAAATACAATATTTTCATACTTATTAAACGTGAAATTCAAAATATTAATCATATATAAAATTTCCAACCCTAGTGACACACAATTTCACAAAATCAAACAAAACTTAATAAAGGAAAAATTTCGGGTATTACACTTCAAGTATGTGAATTTTATTACTCATTGACATGTTAGAAATTTTAAGTTAAAGGTTCATGTGATCCATGAGCATATAGATTGCAGTGGTTGCATATTCTCCTGTATGGACATAATCATACATTCAAGAATGGAAATGTTTTTAAAGAATGAAATTTGGAAAAGTAAATGTTTTGAGGAATGAAGTTTTTAAAGATGTTATTTTTATGATGAATGATTTCAAAACGTTAAGGGTTTGGAAAAAGGGGTGTAAAGCCAAAGCCATGAAAGATGTGAATGGGAAATAGGGCATGAGGGACCGGCATACCTGACCTAACCCTCTTGTAGGGTGGGAAATTATATAATGTTTACCTCCTATAAGGTGATGTTCAGGAAAATATTAAGTAATGTTAACCGCTTTGGGGTTCTACCGGTAGAAAATATGATTGGGTTCCAAAGAATAATGGCCCACTGCAAAGTTTAATGGCTAGGCATTACACCAAGTGAGCTCACGACTTTAAAGGAATGGAAATGTTTGAAATGTTCTTATATTTTGAAAAGAAAGATTTTATGAAAAGGTTATGAAATGGAAATGTTTAGAAAGTTTTCACTGAGAAAGTGAAATTTTATAATTCATGACATGTAGGGRATTATTCATGCACTCACCCCATATTTCCTTATTTTACGTTTCAAGTAATGATTAACCAGATAGTGCATGGAAATCATTTGGGAGRAGGCTTTGATACCCAAGAGTCATTTTGTTAATTAAATTTTTTATTTATTTATGAACTTATTGAACYTTTAAATTTTATTACTTTATTTTCAAAAGCTTCCACTGAAATTTTAAATATATGAGAATTAAGTCGGTATCATTCCCGAATTAGGGTAGTTTCTGATATGGGGGTGTTACACAAATGGTTGAGTCCTTTTRGAATTACAAAAGTTTACRCCTATMGTGCTATGGAACTATTTGATGAGAAACCAAACGGTGTGTTTAAAGTTYATGGTTAAAGGCTGAAGCATTAGTGGGATAGTGATTGTGCTAATGAAGGGCAGTCCATTCCCTTAAATCCAAATTAATGTATCTTTTTAGTAATWTAGGTCACAMAATATTTCTGTTTTCTATCTGTGTTCTATTTTCTYTTTTTGTTTGTTTTTTATTTCTGTTTTCTGTTTTTTATCTTCACAGACTTTTCTATTTTATATCCTCGCGTATACTTACTGTTTTTGGTTTCTTGTTTTATTTTAGAAGATTTCGTTAATTGTTAGTAATGCCATTTAACTTAATTAGTTATTGTTTTATCTATGTGATAACTATGGCTTGTTGATTGCAGGGTTACAGAGGAAAAGTTTTATTTTGTTTTATGTGATCTTATTTTATTTTATTTTATTATTTTTGTTTTATCTTATATTATTTTATTTTTAATATATTATTTTATAAGAAAAAAGGGGAGCTATTATAGCTACCTATGAGAACAGATTTTCTGTAAAATAGCAACGCTATACATTGCTGTCAAATTGCATCAGTTTAGGTTTGCAGGGATCACGTGGAACAATGAAGGTAAATCTGGAGTTGGACAAAGAAGGGTGTATCTGAGTAGTGGGAAAGGATTTTGTACTGTTCATAATGCCCAAGTTAGTCATCAATTCAATTCACTGGCACACGAAACAAGGTGTCTTTTTAGTTCARTGGCACAGCAGTCGAACAGCCTTATCTTGGCTTCTGTTCCGCCTTTTCCTCTACCTTCTACACTTTTCCCACTAGRACCTCTTTCCTCTACTCCACTTCTCTTTGCAACTTTTCTTCTTCTTCGCCATTTTCTGTTCCTCAYAAACCTTTACCACCATTCTCTTACCTCCGCGATCACCCATCCCACCACTCTGCTACCATTATCCTACCCCTATGACCACCCAATCCACCACCCTCCTTGAGTCCACCCTGTAAACCACCACCTCCATCTAACGTTCCTTCCAAACATCATGCCTCGGAGCCACCGTTAAATAACCACCGTGATRGTACCAAACTTTTATAAGCGYTGAAGCCAAAAGCTGATTTAATTTAGTCCTTGRCAACTGTGACCTCCTCATGGAAAAGGGCTTTACATARTCAATAGCCGGACCATAGGCCTCCCAACTTTGCTAGAATAGATCGTAAACCGCAAATGGCTCAAATTTTGCAGCCAGCCAAAGGAGGCATATCAAGACTGGGTACGGGAATTATATGCTAATTTTGCCACAACAATGCCTGGTCAGTTATCCGTCGTGGCTTCTAGGTTTCTTGACAAGCTATGATGTGAACTAGATRTACGACCTACTGGAGTTTGAGTGCGAGAATTGCGCTTTTTGGGAAGGCATGACAAAAGAAAAGTGGTTAACATACTCAAGACGCTGACCGTGGCAGGCACACAATGGACTCTGTCTAAAGAAGGTGTCAGGTCTGTAGTCAAAGCCAGCCTCTTTCCTCCAGCACGAGTTTGGCTACATTTCATCAAAACCCGTTTGATGCTGAGCGCTCATGCTACGACAGTTTCGCAGGAGCACATGGTGCTCCTTTTTTGCGTTGTCACGGGCATCCCCTCAATATCGGGCAACTCATTGTTAATGAAATCAGGGTGTGTAGGAATAAGACTTCTGGGAAGTTGTTTTTCCCTTGCCTAATCACGGATCTATGGGAAAGAGAAGATATTCCCCGAATGCCTGGGTCGCCTAAAATCATCAATGATAGGCTCATTACCTATGCTACTATCAACCAGCTATGTCGCAACACTAAGCCCAGCCTCTTCACCTCTGTGAACAATGCACTGCATGGAGCCCTGAGCAACCTACCGACCCTCTGCAAGACCCGACTTTCATCGAACTATGCGCCCTACATGACTAGATAGGAGAACTGACCATGGCTTAGCATTTCCATGCATCTATCATGCAAAACTTTCAGCCAGAACAAAGGGCTTTCCAGAAGCTTTTCATGGAGCAGTAGTCCATCTACTGGGAGTATCAAAAACTTTTCGATCAGGACGTTGAAAAGGCACTCCCAGTAGATGAACTTCGGAGCCTGCAACGTTGATATTTTGACTTCTTAGACATTAGTACATAGGGGATTCTTAACTCTAACTCACTTTTAAGCTCTTGATCATATCATTTGTGTGATTGCTGTGATTATTTCCAAATCATCGTGATTAGATAATTTTAGTTTATTTTACTTTATTTTCATGACAATCGACAAACTATTGATTTTATTAGGAATTTAAACCATGACTTTTGAACCAACAATCCTTGTGGGAGGATGCTCTTATTCACTATATATTACTTGTGAATCGTGTATACTTACYTGAGTGAAGCTTTATTGCGRATYCGATTTTATCTATCAAAGTGGGCTGAAGCCATAGCACTAAGGAGTGAAAAWYTAAAATGCTGTTGACTTCATTCARGCAAAGATCATATATCGCTATGGAGTCCCAACATARATATTACTGATAATGAAAAGTCGTTTCACAATAGTGCAATGACAAGACTTCGTGAAAAGTTCGACTTCKAGCAATACAACTCCTCAATYTATTATGCAATGGCTAATAGATTAGCTGAAGCCTTTAACAAGACTCTTTGCAATCTGTTGAAGAAAATTATCGACAGGTCAAAAAGGGATTGGCATCTGAAAATTGGGGAAGCTCTACGGGCATATCGAACAACATTTCAAACTCCAACACAAGCTACGCCATATGCGTTGGTTTATGGTGTCGAAGCAGTGCTTCCTCTTGAATCTCAATTACCTTTATTAAGGATAGCTGTCCAAGAAGGGCTTACAGAAGAAGAAATGTGCGCTCGTGTCTTGAAGAGTTAAAAGCACCTAACAAAAGAAGGTTCGAAGCGCAACAATGTTTGCAGTGTTATCAAGCCCCATCTCCGGAGCCCTCAACAAGAAAGTTCGTCCTCGTCCATTTCAAATGGGCAACATGTTGCTTGCAATTCGAAGGTCGATAATGTATCCTCAAAAGATAAAGAAGCTTACAACAAAGTGGAACGGTCCATATGTGGTGCAAAAAGTGTATTCAAGTGGTTCATACATGCTTGTTGATAAAGATAGATTAAGCGTTGGCCCCATCAATGGCAAGTATTTGAAGCGCTATTATGCATAAATTGCAAGCAAAACAAATTCAAGATGCTCCTAGTGTACGAGCCTAAATTGACATGCTCCTTGATATGAGTTAAAACTGTCCAAATGTCTCAAACAAATTTAAAATGCTCTCAACCTATATGAGCTAAAACTTCGAAAAATACCCACCAAAAGTGTTGCGTGTGGTGAAACTGCTAAAGCACTTCAACAAGTCCAAGTTGGTAAAAATAAATGCTCCTAACCTGCATGAGCTAAAATTGTAAAAAATAATCACCAAAAGTGTTGCGTGTGGTAAAACTACTAAAACGCTCTAACAAGTCCAAGTTAGCAAAAATGGATACTCATAGCCCGTAAAAGTTTAAACTATGTATGGCCTTCCCTAAAAAAATTTCTTTCACATCTTCAAACTACATTTTAACTTGATTCCTTTTAAAAGTATACGTAGGCAGCTTGGAAGTTAATTTCTAAGTTCAGTCATGACATAATTAAGGAATAGTCCTTGATATGAATAAACAGTTTGTAAATAAAAGATAAACAAAAATGGAAGAATAAATGCATATTTCATTCATTCATACAAACAAATGATTGAGTAAAYGGGGCATATATATTTTAAAAAAATCAATTCAAACATTGAATTGCAAATTAACTATCTCTTTCTTGGTTYCTTCGAGGAGTTCCTTAATATCTTACAAGTTCTTCATGGCCTCATCAGATTGAAAATGAGTGTTTTCAATGGTAGCAATTTCATCTCTCCTGGCAGATAGAACAACCTCCACATTCTTCAAAGTGATTCTTTTCAAGTATAGCTTGAAGTTCCTTTTTCTTCTTCTCAAGAGCATCAAGTTCTCCTTATAAGTTGTCAATATTCGCAAAAGTCGTCTGGTGGCTCCTCTCAAACTCCATGAGTAGTGACTTGACTCTAGAAAGAGACTCAGAATGCATCTCCTTAGCCACCAAATCACATGCGGAGGACCTCAAAGTGTCATAATTGCGAGCTCGTTCAAAGAGGTTAACTAAGTACTCCTTAAAGGAAGAAAGATCAAGGGAGCTCATCTTCTTCATCTCTTCAAATACTATCCACGCTTCTTCTTCAATAGCAGAGATGGATTCAATTGGCATTCGAGTAAGCTTCTCAACAACTTGGCACTATAAAAGTTGAAGATATTGACGTTGAACATTCTTTATAATGTCAACTCTAAGGAACTCAGAAATAGAGGCAGCAACAGATTGCCTTTGAGAAGGCCTTGCTCTTTCGTTGCGTGAAGGAAGAGGTGAACTACCTATCTCCAAATGAATGCTAGTTGTTTTGCCAACGAGGTTGCTACTCAGTGGTTGAGTAATCATGGGAGATTAAGCAGTATTATCATCATTCTCGCACAAGTCAATTTGAAGCAAGGCACTCTCAATTCCGTGCGTAAAATGGGGAACTTCATTTGCATGTAAAGGACCTTCAAGTGCCCCTAACTGTGAAAATCAAAGATTTAGAAGAAGTCTAAAATTAAATGCATTTATGTTGAGAGTGATGTACTTACATAAAGCGCTAAAGTCTAAGGAGACATAGTATAACTAGGAACTCCTTGCAACAAGCCAGAAGAAGTAGTAGCACCATCCAATGTCTTCTTCTTCTTTAAGGGACGATTCCATGGTTGATCTTGCTCAGTATCACTCACTATTCCACTTTCACTGGTAGGGTTATCAACTTACTTAGAAGAATCCGCAACTCCAGATTGAAACTTCACGGCAGGGAGGCGCAACAATATCTTGTTCATTTGGGGAGTTGCAGCTTCTTTAGAAGTAGAAGAAGGTCTTGGAGGACTCGAAATCGCTACGCTCTTTCCCTTAGAAGAAATTCTAGCAATTGCACTTGAGCAAGAATCCCACCAAGTATTATACTCTTTCGAAGTAAGTGGTTTTGAAGGCTTCGTAGGAAGTAAAAGAATAGAACGTGTCTTAAGGCGAGTAGATGATCTCCAAAGTCGAGCCACATCTTTTAATATGTGTGAGTAAGATCTCTCCCTCAACTCGCCAGGAATGTCTTTACAAAACTCAAATTGCCTGGAGAATCTGTGTGGACTGTAATATTCTATCACATACATAGAATCCTATCAAAGGGTCAAGAAGTTAAAATGTAAACTAGCAAGATAGTCAAACCAAGTTGACAACAGAGTCCTATCATTCGCCAAAGATCTCTCGAGGTCGCCATTCATGCAATTACATGTCATGAAAGAGGGATCCACATGTTTGAAAATTGCTTGTGCCACGGAAAGAGAGAAATATTTGGCCATCTTTCCTCCATGGAACTTAGTCATTTTTGCAGTTGAAATGCAACTAGTAGTCTTCTAATAGGTGCTAAAGTATTGAGCGATCCATGTGTATACATAATAAATTGGGAATATTGCACGACACTCCTTCAGAAATGGGGAATGGGAGATCTTGGTCAAGCCATTGTTGATACTCGCCAAGACTGGTATAGCTAGTGAGAATTTCCGCCCAAAAGCCATAAGACTAGCCACCTAAAAGACATCAGGACGAATGCAGTTGATCTCTCTACCGAGAAGAACAAATTTGCATATCCAACAAGCCAAAAATATAGCCAAATTTACTTCCTCTCTCAAAGATTTTGGACATTAAGTACATCGAAAGGTTCCGATTCCCCCACCGTAATTGGCAAATAAGTGCCATTCACAATACCTGTAGGGTTATTCAACATCCTTGGCTTGCTTTTCTACAATTCATCGYTTATACAGTCTTGGAGGAGGCGTTGCATACCTATTTGATCATTTAAACCAAAATTGGGTCCAATCATCAAATGAAACTCCATGCAAGTAAAATAACTGGGTCGGGTCTGGATGCCGGTTCTGGGCGTGGGCCGACCTTGGGCTGTCTTCACTTGGGCCGAGAAGTAAAATAACTGGAAATATTGGGCCGCCAGTGTGGCTGCTTGTCCATCTGGCCAGCAAAAGGAAAAGAGAAAAGAGAGAAGGAGGAAAATGGAATGGGCCAGAATAAAGAAACAACACCAAAAAAAAAAAAAACAATAAAGCCTTGGCGTGCGGGTCCATCAAGCCCCTAAGCAGAAGAGGAAGCAAAATTTGCCAAAAACAAAACAAAGGCGCCATTCATGCTTGACAAAAGGGGTAGATCAAAAAAAGGCCAACAGTAAAAAAGAAGAGCAACAAAAAGGAATGCAAGCAAAGTAAAAAAAAAAAAAAAAATCTGAGTCTTGTACGCCGGGAAAAAAAAAAAGGCAAGCAAAAATCGAGTCTTGCACACACAGAAAAACAAAAAGGAAAAAGGTGTTCATGATAAAAGAAATGGAAGTTTTACCTCTTCTTTAGCTTTTCTTGATGCCTCTCTTCCATGAAAATTCTCAAGCGCAAGGACAGGTACTACGTCAACATAGGAAAAATTCAGAAATTCATGTATCTGGGATGTATATATAGGCAAAAGAAGAAGATAAAGGTTAGGATCAGAAAAACAAGTGTTAATTTAGTCGATCCAATATATATCTATATCTAAGATATATCATAATATCCAATATGTAAGATATGTTAGGATTTTAATTATTTGTAATTAGATTGAGTGACTTTCAGCCCAACAAATTGAAGAAAATGGGTCAAGTCTAGAAAATTAAAAAAAGACCTACTTTTTAAAGAAAGAATGAGGCCCAAACATCTTAAAATACAGCCAAGAAAAATAATTGAGCTTGTAATATTGACCCAAATGACGAAAATTGAATTGAAAATTGTCRACTTATAAACCCATTTTTGGATTATACTCTTGGCTAAGTTTCAAAGAGCAATTTGTAGATATAAAAATTTTATTAAATTAAATTTCATAATCTAATTATGTAATTAAAAGTTAAAATAATGACATGTGTCAATGATGACAAGGTCCAACTAATYCAAATCAAGGATGGAGCTTGGCGAATCAAGTGGCACCACYTCACCCCTAAGTGTGGCTTCGACCAGTRAAATTACTTCGCGRTGCTATAAATAGAYACCAAAGGATAAGAAGAACYGGTCCAAAAAATTCATATCAAGGTCCAACATGAGAGAATTAGAAAAAAYAGTATCAAATCTCTCTCAAACCTGAATACGAAGCCCTRGACAAATGCCGAAGAGAAAAATCAACAAATCAAYCTCTTACCACAAGAACATTTTAAAAATTGTAACACGCAACTTATCAAATTTATAATTTTAATATACAATTATTTTACATTCTTCTTGMTTTCTCTTATTAATTAGACGAGAGATTCCTGTACACACTTTTAACTAATAAAACATTTCTATTTCCAACATACAAAAGAGAGAGYGAGAGCATTTTCTGGRAAAATTTAATACGTTTAGATCTAATATTTTATAAACGGCACTTACGTAACACTTCCTTGGACTCCGACCATATTTAAATAGATTTTATATCTTTAAATTTCAAATTTTGACTGCATAATTTAATAAATATCGTAGTATAAAAATAATTTTTTGACTTAAGAATATCAAAAACATTAACAATTGAAAATTTTAAAAATTAAAGTGTTGGCGCGTAGCGCCTCATTTTAAGTCATAATTGCAAAAAAAAACTTWAAAAAACAAAAAAAAAATCCAATTTTTTTAATACTTTTAACTAAGAAACACTTCTGCAAACCATGGCATGAGTGCACAAGGATAAAGGGAAGTCAAGGAAGCCTTTAGAAGGCTTTTCGAAAAGCTTTAATCATTCACTRAGCAAAATCATTTTAAGCGAGTAACATCATACTTGACTCTTAACTGCAATGATCGACTCGGTGACTTTGGCCTATGTTGAAGGATAGCAGGCACCGGAGTGTTTCCTTACTGGAAAGGCACTATGGGCAGTAATAACGGTGGTTGTGTGGGGACAACCACCACCAGCCAAGCCTGTTGATGAGAGGTTGGGGGAGGATGGTAATGCTCAAGAAGCTGGGACACTTTTGCTGGCTAGCTTGTTCACATTCTAGAGCCAATGACATACCTAAACAAACCCCAATCCTGATTACGGCAGAATCAGGATCGGTGACAGCACTGCCTATGCCGCTACTGAAGCCAGCATTTGTATGCCTGCAGTGGTGCCAAAAGCAAAAAGATTCTAGCACAGCTTTTTCTGCTTCCATTACAATTTCTCTCTCGAAATCTAGGCGCTAGTCAACACTATGTCACTAAGGAGAGCTACACCAGGCACAATCTCATGAAACTAAACGTTTGCATTCCACCTCCCTGAATCCCCGAGGAAGAAAATGTTTTGCAAAATTTGCACCATCCTCTTGAAGCCCTCACCCAATTGAAGTTAGAATAACAGAATAATGAGCTAATCTTCCACAAAATGGAGAATAGCCTCCTTCAAATACTTCTAATAATTGAAGAAAGTTTATTCGTAATCTTTGCTTGGCTATTTCTTAATCAAAAGAAAAGTAACCTTGGCTTCAAAGGCGAGGTATCTCACTGTACAACAATATTTTCAACCAGACACAATCTCATGAAACTATTTTGTGAAAAATGTAACCCTAGCTAAGGCCAACAATGGGCCTCCCCGAAGAACTAAAAGTCATGGTATCGTATGCATTTCAGAACCCCTACCTTCGCATATTATTTGACAAGAAATATCTTGTCCTTCCAAAGTTAATATGACAAACAAAAATTTAGGTGTCAGCACGTACAAGAGAAAGAGCTTCACCAGCCCGCATCTTTGTGGAGAGTCGAAGTTCTCTATATTCTTCAACTGTGAAAGGTCTATACTGACGAGGATGTTCAGAGTCCACAAGTTGCAACGGTGGTTCAATTGCATCCTTCCTTGGTCCAAGGAGAAATGAAGCAATTGACACTCTTGTTGCTGCTTCCTTGCATAATACTCGATGCTTCACATTGTGCAGTCTTCCATTGCTCCAAACCTTAGATAAGAAACAAGTATTTATGAGTTTGCTAGAGTAAGCTGAGTCTTAACTAGYGAGATAAGCAAAGCTGTCATTACTTACAGTAGCAACATCACCAAGATTAACAAGGAGGCTTCTAGGCCAAGGATCAACTGCAATAAATGTACCAGACTTGTCCATGATTTCAAGACCACCAACATTTTCATCTTCCTGTAGGATAGTCAGGAACCCTGAATCTGTGTGTACTTGTACTCCATATGAACCTACGGACTGTTTGACGAAACTGTATTTGTTAATCCTAAACTGGCAAGGCCAGCCTTCAAATGAAAAACATGCCACACCCAAGCCTTCTGCCACTTTCTGTGCAATATCATTTACCAGCTCATGTATTGCTTGAGCATACCTTATAATTATCTCTCTGCATAAACAAAAAATATCCAGTTATGCATTAATGAAAGGTGACTTTATGGAGACACTTGATAGACAAGCTAACTCCATGGTTTTCACAAGGCTAGTTACTCGAGATCTTTTGGATTGTCCAAAAGGATTTGCATAAACTATCTAAAATTCTGTGCATTACTATGCTGAGGGAACATTTAACACAAAGTTTTGAAGCAAATGCCTAAACTTAGATAATGGCACTTTGAACATTAACTCCTTGATTGCCTCCTCCAGTTCTGCTTTCATTCAGTTTTCTCGTTTTCCATGACTTATGAGTCGTCTGCTTCTAACTTGACATTAATTTTATGAACACGACTGAGATCGATTAGATTTGTTCTTCAATTAGATTTCATTATGGTAAAAAGTGGCTCGAGAATTGAAATTGTGGACCTTGACGGAAAGTAGTCATGGGCCGCTCTAATTTTCTCCCTGTCCAAGGGTATTATTGGATAATGTAGATGAGGAACTCATTATTTTCGAAAATCCCAGAGAATCTATGAAGTTTTGGGGTTCATCAGTAAAATTGAGGCATCTTTCAATATATAATGAAGGCATTTTACAAGCTTAATTTGCATTTCCTCCATGGTCTAATTTTCCCCTTCTATTTATTCCATCACCATTAACTAATGARGTCGGCCAATGGAATCTATCTCTTACATGATATCCAGAATCTTTGCTATTGCCAAATACCATCGCCAACTGATTACCTTTTGTATGGAATCTTGAGTTCCATGACAAATATTTCCAGGGCGAAAATTGCAAACCCAAATAAATTTTTGGTATTCATTGATGCAACAACAGACAAGAGAAAGAATCAAGAAGACAAGAAAGAAAACGCAAAATTTCCAAAACTCCCAAGATGATGAATTCCAGTGAATAACGTTTAGTAAAACAACATAAAACACATGAAATTCAACATAGGTTCATACCTTTGCTGAGGAGAAGCATCCAGTTGAGTACAAAAATCATCAATAGCCTCAGAAGACGCTATGTCATAAAGGCCCACTGCCTCATAAAGTGGATTAGCTTCATTGGGTGCTACATATCCACTACCAGCAATAACATCTTGGTTTCGCAGCTTGATTTCTTGAGGAAGATCCAGCAGTGATCTCACCACAGCCTTCATTTCCTGCATAAGTGACAATGGGAGAATCTTGTCATGGTGTATGATTCTGAAACAACCCCAATCTTCGCATGCTCTTATCAGCTTTGATGACTGTTCTGGAAAATCTTGCAAGTCAATCACTGGAATTGATCCGCCAGTTTCCATTTTGATTCGCCCCTTACTTTTGATATTCTTCCTTTTCAGTCTTCTTTGTTTCACCAAAACAATAGTAGAAAGGGAATTCAGGAAAGCAACCTCGATTGGTTCATTCGACAAGAAAACTAGTAGAAAAGAGTTCCTTCCGTCCTCGTGCTATGTACCAACCCTTTAACCTCATTTCCTCTCAAAAGAAATGTTGAAAGGGCATATGTGGGAATCATTGCGCCTAAAATTGCTGACCAAATGGTATACCCTGCCAGTGCGGGCGCTGGCCCCTGAGAATCCGGAGCATCATATTTAATTATTTTTCATAATCGCTTTGAAGATTCTGAATGCATATTATGAAATGGTTATGTTATAATGCTGCAATTATATTAACAGTCATCTCAACATACTTATGATAAGTCATAGCTCGAAAAGGTATATCTACTGCTCATAATTTTGACGACCTTAGGCTATACAATAATCTTGTCTTCTAATGTTTCCTTCACTGTCCAGATCCATCCCAGGTTTTGTTAGGCTTATTTTGTCACTCATGTTTGTTGTCACCTATCAATTARAGTCATCAATGAGAGTTGTAATATGCCACCAACAAGGCAATACATTCTCAAGGAAGAAGTTTTGGAAAGATCTGCCAATTTCTATTTGTTGGGCAACTTTTGAGTACCAACCAAACAATGGGACAAATTAGTTCAACTAAATTTACAARGTGTGATTTTACATTTATAGTGTTAAAAGGGTTGAGAGAAAATCAAATCAAATCCATCACTATGGCTTCAGCAATGAGTGGTTAGTAGAGATATACACAATTTCCTCTATACAATACTAATCTAAGATCTCCTAAGCTAGTAGAACTTCCACAACAAAATTTCTGGAATTTTCAGTCCAACCAATGACAAACATCCTGGACATACAGCATGGAGAAGGCCCCCAAGACTTGGAGAAGTGCTCCATTCTGTCGAAACAATTTTCTTTACATTGAATGACGACCTTCAGGCTTCTCTCTTGGGGGCCTTTCTTCTTGGATCTCTTCTAACTCCTCATCATCCCCCTTCCGACCTGCCTGCTCCTTCCAATATGCCACAAGCTTCTTCAGACGAGCCACTTCCTTTGATGAAACATTTTTGCTGGGATCATTCACGATGGAACGTACTCTTGAGGCATACCTGAGAGTCATGAAGAATAATAACATCACAACAAAATCACCTCAACAGTAACACAATGCTTCTACCATATGGTCTAACATTTATAAACGTTACTGAAGGAATAAGTTTCACTGCTACTTCAAAAAGTAGCATGGTGTTCAAACAGTAACCAGTGATCATGTCATTAACCAAACAAAAGAGAAACAAATGAAGCATTATAAGTTAGTGTTACCATYATCATAACATACATGAGAGAATTGTAGGTTTCATCCAAGTTTGATTCAGCGGGTGAGATGTTCACGAACATCAGTGTTTTAGCATTACCGCCTAGTGAGTCACTCATCAACATGGTTAGCTTGTGATTCCTGTAGGGGATATGTTGGCCACCAGAAGACAGAGCACTGATAACATCTCCAAGGGCTGAGAGTGATTTGTTAATACTTTGAGCTTCCTTTAGCTGGCTTCCAGCAGAACCTGACTTCTTCACCCTCTCAGAACCAGCCAGATCCACAAAACTTAGCTGTACAATGATACATAAGAGAACTCATTGAAATGCAGTACCATACAAACGCAAAAAATTCTTCTTATCACGCATAACGCATGAGATGCATGGTTTAGTATAGCAGCAAAAATTCTTCTTATCACGTATGGTGGTTCCACCMAGGCTTGATGAAGATCAAATACTAAAGGTAAACGACCAAAGAGTCATATGTACCTTTCCTCTAGCCACTGACTGCGTTTGTAAGTTTGTGTTTTCGATTACAATGGAAAGAATGAGATGAGATCTTGAACTCTGTTCATTCATCAGTGTCCCAGTTGTATGGCGTTGTTCAGATCCTCTCTGGATTATAATTTTTAGCTCCTCATATGTTGAAATTGGTACAACTGTCACATTCTCTACAGATACCATGCCCTATAGAAAAATGTATAAGCAAAAAAGAAAATGATAAGACTGGTAAAATTCCTTTACATAAGTTGTGAAAAATCTAAATAGCAGCTGATYAATATTCACCTTTGAATCCTTCRTAATATCTAGTTTCAAGCGCTTCGAATGCTTTGGCAAAAGGAGATCTATCAGTGTATCTTGATATAATTCCACCATGTACACCTGCATACAATTTCATAATTAAATCACTTAGCCTTAGCAACAGCCCCCTAGCAAGAAATACTACTATTCCAAATTACTAATATAACACATTTAAATACTTTTTAACAATACTATCCTAATATAGTAAGAAGTAGTAAATACATTGGAAATGAATGTTACTTAAGTTCAGAACCAAGTTAGTTTCAAGTAAAAATGGTAAAACACAAWCTAGAGCTCCCATCAGATAGTAGTTTAGCTCCCAAAGTGACTACCTTAAGAGAAAATGAGAACTTGTTGCTGTCCCGTTTCATTATTTTGAAAAGTTCAGATATGGCTCGTGGAGTTAGTCCAGGATTGTTGTCCGAGCCATAAATGGTAAATGTCTTCCCTGAACCAGTTTGTCCGTATGCAAAGATGCAAACATTGTAACCATCAACAGCAGATTGAACCAAATACTGTTAAGAAAAGTTAAAGGTTAATCCAATGCATAGGATAGGAAAAATAGGAAATCACGAGTCAAGGAATAAGAACACAAATAGACAAGACTAACTCCAAATATCTTCATCAATTCAATTAAACTTACCTTCGTATCCTCGAAGACATCCTCTTGGGAAGCAAAACCATCAAAAACACGATCATACATGTGTTGTTTAGTCTCATCTCTCCATGAATGCTCAACTGTAAACTCGTCAACACTTACAATTGCATTTCCTTCCTTCTCAGCAATTTCTTTTTCACTCAGAGGCCTCAATCGGCAATAAACTCTGATCTTGCCTTTCATATCTAAATGATTTTGCAAGTGTAAAACAAAAAATGATGTTGAACTCCATTCCCAAATTATCATGTACTAATTATAAAAGATATGGAAGGTACCTTCAATCATGTTAAAATACCGTTTCCTTAAAACTTGTTCCTCCTTGTAAAGTGATTCCATCTCAGCTAGTTGAGCTCCTTGCATCTTTAAGATAGCAGCAGTTTGCTCATTCTTTCTATCAATATCCTTTAAACAGAGAGAGCCCCAAGAAGTTTCAAATTTGTACTACATGTAAATAGTTAATAAATGGACACAAATGCAAGAAAGATAACGATATTTGTTGAAATATAATCTGGAGAAACAAGCAAAAAGAGTATTACCTCTTTCATTTCTCTCAGTTCCTCTAATTCCTTGAGATTATTTTGCAATGCAGACAATTCTGTTTCTTTAGCTGATAGAGCTGCCTGTGTGACGGCCAAACTTTCAGTGACCTCTTCCAACTTCTTTTCAAGTTGAGAAACTTGATGCCTCAAAGCCCTACGTTCTTGCTCAACATTTTTTTGGAGTATCTCGACCTGCATTTTATGTATCTTGTGAACTGATTCGTTATGGGAATAGCAAATATATAGAATTTGTCATAACCAAAGATAAGAAGTCTACCTCATCCAGTTTCTTCTTTTCAAGCCTTGAAATTCTGTCTTCCAAAGAAAGTTTTTCACTAAGAAGCTTCCTCTTAGTTTCTTCTGCTGTCAGTAACTCTAGATTTCTTGCTTTTAGTTCATCTTGGATCTTATTTAATATCTACACAAAAAGACACAGCCAAGATTAACTCAATAGACATCATACACTGATGACACACCTGATGAGCAAGAGAAGAAAGCATATTTCTCAAAATTCAAAATAATGTCTGTAGATGTTCATGCAGTGAACCACAAAAAACTTCATATATCAAGCTCAATGGTAGTCCACTAAACCAATGCACCAAAGCAAAGTAACATTTATAGATCTACCTGAGTATTAGCTTCAACTAACTCCTTTCTGATGTTGTTCTCCAATCCTTGACTACTTAACTTTGCAAGTTTCATCTCCGTGCTCTTTTTCTCCAATAGGGCAGACTGTAAGCAACCAATGTCACTACAAAGAACCAGCAAATATAAATGGGAATTGGTTCAAAATTTGATCATATTAACCTGGAGTGCTGAATCTTTTTCATCACATAACAATTTTATTTTATCACGATCAGTCACGACTTCTGCCACATTTTGCTTCTCAGACCTTAAGATATCTTTTAATTTTTCCAATTCTTCTTGCATCATCGCTTCATGCTTTTGCTTTTCGTGCAATTCTTCAAATAACTGTATGAACAACATAGCCAATCATTATCATAACAAAATAACTCATGAAAAGAATTGAAACATGACATAACCGCCCAAACATCGCCCTGCACTAAACAAAGCTTAAACTACTCATAGTTCATCAATTTAGTAAAATTACCAACTGCTCCCACATTATTATTAGAAAAATAAAAAAGAAAACAGGATGGGAAAAAAGAGAAAGAGAACAGTCTAGCTAGAAGCTCAGAAAACATATCCCAAATCAAGAATGCATATAATGCTATCTGCATATTCCTATCAAGGTCTGGTCATGGAGAATAGTAATTCACCAATCATCAAGCCATAGTTATGAATCCATAGGTCATGAAAGAATCTATTAAAGAAGTTTTGACAATCATTCTCACGTACTTGATTAGCTTTCCTTTCAGATTCTTCAAGGGCTCTAGACAAGTCCTGAAGACGCTTCTCATAATTATCCATAGCAGGAGGTTTGTGATTATTAGAAGAAACATCTCCATTGACTGAACCATTAGCAGCAGAACGTGCTTTAGAATATCGTCGCAACATGACATCATTTATATGTGTTTGAAGAGCAACACAAATCTCCTCCCCCTGCATTACTTGAGGGCGTCAAAGATTGAACAAAATAAATTTAMAAGAAAGACATTGGTATATTCCTAAAACATAGATAGAAAACTCCTAACCTGCCTAGTCTCAAACTGAAATATATGCAAGACACCAGCAACTCTCATCTTAAAAAAGACGGCAGTATTGCTGCTTCCAAATTGCATTATATCCCTCAACTCTGCAGAATGCAAATACTCTTTTGGAACTGGACGGAAAAAATGAACCTGCAGGTAAATGAGGGATGATATTCATATTCCAGAAGCTACCATATAATTGACATTATATAAAATCATCCAGTATATCTGAACTCACCCCACGTTTATTAATGCCTAATATTATCTTTCCTGGCAGAAGCCCAATGGGATCATCAATCTTACGAACAGGAAAGAACACTGAATTTCCATAAGGAAGTGTGCGTAAGATCCTTAAAAATTGCTGTCTAGCATCATCTTTGGTCAAGTTCTCCTACACAAGAAACAAGAAAGTCTTTATATTAAACTGAACGAGAGGTCTTACGCATCTTTTTCAGCTCTCAATTATTTTAAAAGATGATAATCATGATGACAAAAGGAACCAAACAACTATGATCGAATCATTTGCAACAGAAGAAATCTATAGCAAAAAGATTTTCTGTTCATTGGGCAAAAGGTATATAAGACAATTCTCAATCTTAATTATGAAGTTAGTTGTATATCACCCAGTCATTGAAACTATTTGACAAGAGAAAATTAGAGGGATGATATACAATTGGATTATTATAGCTAGGGTATGAAAATTATTTTTCTTTTTCCTCATCTCTTTTCACCCACTCAAAGAATTAGGATGTGGGAGGSTGTGGGAAGAGAGAATCTATTAGGGATGACTTACTAGAATATGATCTTTGAAGAAGATACACAGGAATAATCAGAACCTTGTTAGTTCTACTACATTGACAATAATTTTTAATACCAAATTAAGCATGAAAAAAAAAGGTAGATTTCACCTAAGATAGTCAATAACCAAATAACAAATAAAAATGCTTACCATTGAGCGATAACGGGAGAGAATATCCAATTCCCACTCTCTCTTTGCTCTAGTAATTGCAATTTGTCTTGGCAAAAATCTCTCAAGAAGTGATGTCCAGTCACTGCAACAACATCATTAGATGTGTAAAGTTGACATAGACCTTAATATAATAGAATTTAGAAATGCTAAACACGTGGCTGAACAATATTTTAGCATTTTGTTTTCCTAKATAGAACAATCTTATAATACCACATGGAGAAAAAAGTGAAAAACTGTAGGAGTAGAAGTAAAGTTCCAAGAGAAATGGACTAAGGAAACAAAAAGTAATAAGTAGAAAACCAAAAACTGAAACAGAGAAGAACACTGACGTGCACGACTCTGGACCAACAAGGTAACCAATTTCGACCAAGATCTGCAGTGCAGATAGCTGGGCAGCATCATCCCTTCCAACAGGATAATTCCCTTGTATATAGTCATGTTGCAGCTGTAATAATATAATCAAGCTTATTAAATGACAACATGATACAAATTTAGCTCCATATGAGATCACTAAGGAAAAACTTGATCGAACAAGATTACATACTTGAACATAGGATAACTGAACAAACATTAGGTCTGTAACAGCTTCATCTGATTCACGGAACAATTTCTTCTTGAATGTCAATTTACAGTGCAAAATTTCTACTTTGCTTCGATCCTTTGATGCTTTAAAGTCCGCAAGTAAGTCACCAATGTACTTGTTATCATCCAAGCCAATATACTCCTCTGAATAAGAAGGTGCATATAAGTATAGAATTGCACCAGAGACATTAAAATAAGAAGAAATTAGGTATGGTACCATTTCCAGGATCAGGCGATTTAGAGCCAGTGACAARTTTACGGCACTCGAACAAGCCGAAGCTATTATGTGATGTCAATTTAATGATACCAGCAAGTTCCTGAATATCACAAACTATGGTTCAAAGTAGGAGAAGTAAAGGACCTTAACAAAGAACAGGAGACATGATGACCATGTAGCAAAAACAACAATCAAGAGCACAACTTAGCATCTGCATTTCACCAGAGATAATAGCTTTTGAGGAAAATGATGTCATATAGAAAAAGAAATGATCATACCACTGGCAAGATAAATGATGGCTAACTGCATATAGTCAAATCAGTTTCAACCAAGAAATAAGAAAAGCCTAGCCAACCACTATAGCATGCAACAAACTTGACATTCAAGGGAATCTTAGACACACACAAGCATAGGACACCAAGAACTCGAGATTGCAGAGACGTGCTAATCCCTCTAAGCTACAGTTATGCACACCCTCTTCCTCAGATAATAAAGGAAGAACTAAAGGATGGTAATATGATCTTGCAACACCTTGGCTCATATGCAACCTCAAACTTTATCATACCACTGACTTACATCATGACAAAATAATCATCTGAGGAAAATCTCTTTTTCTTTTSCCCTTATTTATGTGTGTTTATGGACATGCCTTTTGTTTCTTTTGTTTGGGGAGGGGGGGGGGGGGGGGGAGGTGGCTGAGGCTGCAGTCCATTTAATAAAACCTATCGTAAGGCCAAACAGATTCAAGCTTATAATGCATACAAAGCCTTACGTTCTCTTGGATAAAAGAGAGTATAATTTAGACTTGGGAAATGATCAAATGAGACGTAGCAAATTCGTTTTTTGCTGACTCTAAGAAAATTAAAGTTGCTGAACTATTTATAACAGGAGCAACAGCCTTCTATATGGCAGTCTGGGGTATCCGAAAGTAGACGTTAAACAGGAATTTCAGCGCCCAGGAAGAGGTTCGAAATCCAATTGCATTTAATCAGTCTGGTACCATAAGTAAAGGACCTTAACAAAMAAGGAACAACATTTTGACGAAGTAGCAAAAACAACAACCAAGAGCACGACTTAGCATCTGCATTTCACCAAAGATAATAGCTTTTCAGGTAAATAATGTCATATGGAAAAAGAATAATAGTTTAAACAAAGAAATAAGAAATCCTAGCCAACCACTACAGCATCAGAACCTTGACAGTCAAGGGGATCTTAGACACACACAAGTATAGGACACCAAGAACCAAAGATTGAAGAGAAGTGCTAATCCCACTAAGCTACAGTTATGCCCGCCCTCTTCCTCAGATAATGAAGAAAGAACTAAACGATGGTAATATGATCTTGCAACACCTGGGCAGATATGCAACCTCAAACTTTATCAAACCACTGACTTATATCATGACAGAATAATCACAGGAGAGTAGAATTTCCATTTTTGGTTTGTGTTTGTGTTTGTGTGTATGTTTATGTACGTGTCTTTTGTTTCTTTTGTAGGGGGAGGGAGGTGGCTGAGGCTGCAGTCCAATTAACAGAACCTATCATAAGGCCAAACACATTCAAGCTTATAATGCATATAAAGCCGTGGATAATACAGTGTATAATTTGGACTTGGGAAATGATCAAATGAGACATGGCAAATTCTTTTGTTGCTGATTCTGAGAAAACTAGAAGTTGCTGAACTATTTATACCAGGAGCAACATGCTTCTATATGGAAGTCTGGGGTATCAGAAAGGAGACATGAAACAAGAATTTCAGTTCCCAGAAAGAGGTTTGAAATCCAATAGCATTTTATCAGTCTAATAGCATAATTCATTTTTGCAAGTCTCAAATAGGACCTCTTTTCTTTATTTTCTTGCATACAGAAAAAGCCCAAAATTGTGCAGCAATATTCATCTATGTCTATTTTATTGGCTAGAAAGAGAGATACGACTAGTACCTCTTACTTTCAGAAGTCAAATTTAACTTTTACAATGTGCAAACAGGCATAAAACTCAACAGATGTACCTCAACAGCATCTGCTACTGTTGTTGACATGTCGTATGTGATTTCTTCAAAAGTTTCATCCAAGAAGAACACTATAGTTGTGAGCTTTCTACCAGTCAAAAGTGCTTCAATCTCTTCACGGCCAGGTATTGTGTGTCTAGGTCCAGCCTTTACAGACCGCTTTAATGCATTTAACGTGTTCAATGCGAGCACTTGAACTTCAGAATCAACAAGTGCACCTTGTGCTACATTGTGTACGTATTCAGATAAATATCCACCAATTTCTTTGCTGGGAGGCAGGCAGGACGCACACAAATACATTAACTCCCATGCTTTTATCAAAGATTGCCTGTAAAATGATCAAACAAGCTGAGTAAACATGAGTCCATTAAAAACTGGAGGAAGGTAAAATAGAGGAAATCATGGAGATAAAGTAACATATCAATTTTCTACTCCTCCAATGTGGAGAAAATCCATTCAGAATTCATATACCTATCAGGATTATTCCTAGTCTGTTTTGAAATTTGTGCAAAGAGTTCATCTCGAAGCTCAGAWCGTTTCAGAGCTTGCTTATAAAGCTTGGCCACAAACTCAATTCGTTCATCTAAACTTGCTGGTGCGACTCGCTCAGAAGAATCAACTCCCATGTACTTCAAGATGATTTGGAACAGCTTTGTTGCCCTGCTAATCAGATCACTGTTTATTTTTAGCAGTGAAGTTGGAATTGGATCCTGTCAAAGATTGCAAACTCCATTCAATAAACATATTTACCAAAAGAAATTAGCATTAGGGCCTTGAAAAAAATAACGCATCACATTACTTTTTGGAAGCAAAGCATATCCTCAAATGTGAATTTCTCCCTAACATGAGACCCAACTGACTTTTTAGAAAAGAAACTCCTTTTCCCTGCAGAGTGAATTTGCTTCTGCATAGCCCTCAGAAATGCTTCCACCTAAAAGGGAAAACAGAAATTTTTTCACTGAACCAAAAAAACCAGCTACCGTAGATGCAATTGAGTCACGCATTCAAATATCAATCAATGAGATTCAGCTTATCAATAGCCATGTGTAATTGAAAAAAGGAAGACTCTTTCACCTGGAATTTGTCAATCAAGGGAATAGCGGCAGCGAGTTCAGGTGGAAGAGCTGATGATAGAGTGGTAGGTGTGCTATTTACCCCAAAAAAAGAAAAATATAAGATTATCATGACTACCTTACAAAGATATGGAAAGACACCAATGAAGCACACTTCTTGGTTACCAATAAACAGCAATAGAAGAAGGGGAACAAGAAATCAAAGYCYAAGAAGAAACYGGTTGGAAACCTACGGTGGTGCGAAATTAGAACCATCACTGTCATAATCATCCCCATTGGAGGCAGCAAAGGAGCTGTGTGAAGGGGTTTCATATCCATTGTTAGAGCCAAAGGAAGACCGGTTTGATCTCATACTCTGAGCCATAACTGGTGGCATATCAGAAGTCATTCACAAATCAAGTAGCTCTAACTTGCATCGCCCTCCAAATTGAACAATGCTTGAAAAATGACTCTCTTCTTTCTTCCCTTTTTCGCCTTCCAGAATAAATTATTTCAGTATGCTCTTCGAACAACTTCAATGATCACAAAAATGAGAAGCTACTGTTACCTGGAAAATCACCAAAGAAAAAAAAATTAACCTCACGGAAATCAGGATTGAACTTAAAAGATTGGCTCAGTTCCTAAAACGCATAAACCGAAGTAAGCAAAAACCCATAAACCCATCTTGGATCTTTCCCCAAAAAATAGTCAAAAAGATCATAAGCGATTCATTGTAATGTAACGGTATCCTCGAGGATAACAAAAAATGAGAACCAAAAGATCCTAAAAATCAATCTTAGTTCCTCTCTCGCGTAAACCCAGAAAAGCTGTTAAATGTGCGAGAAATTTCAAACTYAAATCAATATCCATAACATCAAAGTCCAAAGATCCAATTAACAGAAGCATGAAATATCAAAATCACATGTATGGGTTTATAAATTAAGGTTCAGCATGGAACTTTGCAGCTGACTTTTGGATGGAAAACGACAAAAAGACTTGCAAAAAATGAATGGCAGATCAAAAGACGAAAAGTGATGCATTTTCTTCAGACATTTAATCCACTACACWACCAAATAATCAAACAAAAGAATCAATTACGAAAGTTCATGTAAGAGTATGCATAAAGAAATTGAAGTGTGATAGTAAATATAGCAAGGACCAMAGAGTAGAGTAGTGAATCACTCAAATCTTTGATAGATGGAAAATGTTGTTGCCCTGCTACCTTAAGGAAGCAGAAAGAAGAAAAGATCTCCTTTGTTCTCACCACCAATTACCTGCCGGAGAGAGACACAGGGAGAGACAAGGATGGATGGAGTGAAGGAGGGAGAAAGGCGACATGAAGGTCACAAGGACTTGTTTAAATAATTCCCAGCTCTTTTCTAGACACGGAAAAATCAATATATAAAACACCCAGTAAAAAATATATTTTACCTTTTTCGAGTTGTTTACCACAGAAGGGGCGTTTCTGGAATTTCATTTGATCTTCGGTCAAGAGGCACTCTCGAATGGATTAAAAAAAAAAAAAAAAATCCTCGATTGAGACATATTTTAAGAACACGGGATGGAGTATAGAATATTTAGATAAAAATAATACATTTATTCGCGGACGAAACCTTACATTTGGATTGGAATAAGGGAATGATAATTTATTGTCCGAAGTTATTAGTATATATTAATTAATTAAGGTGTAAATTTAAATTGGATATGTGTCGATTTAATTTTTTTATATGTATTTAAAAATTTTTAAATTAAATATATTCTAATACACTTTATTACTATACGATTGATATAGAAGGAAAGTATAGTAAAATATCTAAATCAAATTTCTAAAAGGCTAAATTAGAATTTTCATTATTTTTTGGAGGTTTTAGGAGTAATTGAATTTTTCTCTGGCCATGCATCACGGGGGCAAGAAAATTTTAATCATAATAAAGTTGAGAAAGGGGTGGAAACAGATAAAAGGAAGCAAAAAACAAATAGTTAAATAAAGGAACCTCGAAGAGAATTAATGCCGTCATAATTACAGCAAAACGCAGATGGAACCCATTCCCGGTAAAAACGTAAAATAGAAGCTTTATCATATCTCCTTTATTTTTTTTTTTAAACCTTTTAAAAGGCCAAAATGAAAATCTGGTTAATTTGTCAACCAAAATGACAAATGGTATAACTGCTGTGCAGTAATTATTTTTCAATCCTCAAATGAGATTTTCTTCCAGCAAATATTATYTTTGGGTAAAAAGAAATATTTTTACTATTTATAATATTTCCGAGTAGAATAAACAATTTTATAAAATTACCTTTTTCTTTTCCTCTTAATGTAGATGGGAAAAGTTAAAAACCAAAAATAAAAATGAGGAACTGAATAACTAACGGAGGAGGTATCCTGAGAGTATCATTACTTTTCCCTTTTCCGAATGAAATTCAAAGGCAAATCCTGAACAAATGCAAAAGTCCTTTTTGTCTCAAATCTGAACTGAGTTTTACTATTTAAGTTTTTCGTCCTTTCATTGCTTCGTCTTACGTTTTCATTTAGTACATGCAATCAAATTCTCTTCCCCCTTTTTCATGTAGTACACTCTCTCATGTTAAAAAAAAAAAAAAAAAAAAAAAYCAAAAWCTCACTTTTTTTTTTCTTTTTTTCAAATTCATAAGTCTAGTTAGTCAAACGTGAATATTCAATCTCAAATGAGAAATATTATTATGTGGAATTGTACCGTTTTATTTTTAATTATTTTTCAAAGTTATGAAATAAATAAGGACCTATTTAAAGGGAAACTTAACTGAGAAGGTAAAATTGAAGAATAGTTCTACTCAACCAATCAAAATGTGTCAATCTCCTTAACAATTGTAGTTTTCTCATGATTTGTAGTAAAATTACATTGGAAATTTATTGCAATATTGGAATTAAATTATGAATATTATTTTCATTTCAAATGGGCAGGATTATAGGCACATATGAAGAATGAAAATGTATTCACAAAGACTCTCGATAGAAATMGAAAAGTAGTTTGAATGATTTACTAATACTATTAGTTACTTCAAATCCTAACGTCGAAATAATTAAGTCATAGTTTGTTGGTTGATTGTATTGTGAACTATTTCTTTTTTGGGGCATGAAAAAATTTATCATGAATTCACAAATGATTGTCACTTCCATTATTGTTGGCCGTACGGCTTGCTTCTATCAGACCTAGGGTTGGTTAGAYACTCCAGCAAGTAGAGGGTTTAGGGTTTAGAATTTATAATTTCGTGACAAACGCATAATCCAAATGTCTTTTGATAGAAATAAAGGGAAGTTACATGAGATATGGAGTGCTAAAGTTCTTATATATATTGTAAAAATGAGATTTAATCCAATTCAATTGCAAAAGAAAACTTCGATGGTTAAAGGAGGTTGATACACTTTGATTGGTCAGGTAATGGGATCCAAATTTGAATACATGAGATTCAATTTCAAATAAAAGTGTAATTAGAATGAATAAACAAAAGATGGGAGATGTTCTAATATATCTTTCTATTACACTTCTTGTCTTTTTCCCTCAATCAAAACACGATGCGTATATATAGTTAATTCCTCCAACATTTCTTTCGCTTTATCTTAGGAATTAAGGATATATACGTGTCATACTCTGATTAATCAGTGTAATAACAAATTATAGTAAAAATATGTAGAAATTAAATAATGAATGTTAATTTATTAACTCAACGATAACATCCAGACATGACTTAGTTATGACCTTAATATGAACAAGTTGTAAAAGGAATCACAATCATGTGAACAATTCTACGGCAGAAAGCGAGTTAAATTTGGATGATAGAAAGCGAAGAAAGCCGGCCAGGACAGCTGAATACTAGTGCCGGAGACTTCACCAGATGGAAAGAAAAGAAAAGAAAAGAA